>BQNB010036879.1:21819-49825 GCA_026074375.1 Tanacetum coccineum | reverse complement strand
GTTGTTAACCACCGGTGTTTAATTCCTCCTCTTTCACTTCTTCCTTATTTAACCTATTCTTAGCCACAAGAATTTGTTCTTGTTTCCAATAGTCAAAATAAAAATGACAATTAAGGTTTTGTTTGGTTTCATCAACTGTTACATATCTTGAATTGTGTTTAGCTTAGCCGTCTCATCTTTAAAAAAAAATCCGGTTTTATTATTTTGTTATCTCAATCAAAATATTGTCTATTATTATCTCCTTATTAAAAATATAATAAGAAAAAAACAATGTTATCAAGTGTTATCAGCTTCAGATCGCTATCAACAACATCCACCTTGAAGACCTTGAAGACCTCGAAGACTTGCCTACACCTGTTATCGAACATCTTCATCAAGAACCGGTTTCTAGCTTTATTGTTTTAAGTTTTATCTCCGGTCCGAGCTTTCACGATTTTGTCGCTCAGACAGTGGGGGAGTATTAGATGATAAATAGTAGGCCCAAGCCCGGTTTGTGGGTTATGGGTCCATTAGGGTTTATGATTAGGTTTTCATGTATCTGATCATTATAAATAGTTTATCAATAAAGTCATAATACCCATGGGGTTTTCTATCTTTTAACACATAGAAGTAGCTTTATAACTTGGAACACAAATGAGTTGTTGTTTAAATTGGAAAATTTATCGCCTTCTTGCTTTGCTAAAAAACGTGTAACACTATTTTCATGGTGACAAGAAAAGGTGTCAGTTTTAGGTTTGGATTTATACAAAACGACACGGTAGTTTGCGAATCTAATATGGACAATAGTGTTTTGTAGTGCTTTGCGAAACTATAGTGGATGGAATTGGGTAGACCGTGATGATTTGGTCACAAAGAGAATCGTAAATTTCGCCTCGCAAAAGCCAACTACCATAATTGGTGACATCTTTTGCATCTGATACGATATCTAAACCGAGACCCAAAGAGTTTTACAAAACTATTTGTATATGTTATGTATATGGTTGTAGAGTTTTTCGTTGAACTGATTGGTTATTAATTTGTTTTTTTATTATTTTTGTTAATACAGGAACAATAAGAACCGTATCAGTTGAAGATTTTATAAATGAGGCTGAGTTTTGTTGTAGAAATCTCAACGCATGCGTTCTTCAAAAAGCGGCGTACTTGATATAATTTTAAGCTTTGTTGCGTATTAGGTTAAGATTGTATCTAAAACCCTCAATGCTTCTTTAGGGTTACTTTCCTGCGATATCATTAATTGTTGTGTAGTCATTGTTGAGCGTCTTTTAAATATGGTTGGAACAAAAAGGTATGTTTGGGTATGGATATCTTTCATGTAGATTTTAGTATTGCGGAATTGTTGATATATAATGTTTATTTGCCGAATTGATTTCCTTACTATGGAAGTTGCAAAGAGATTTTATATACAAATATTATTGTATTCGATAGGCGATGATGATAGGTTTGTGGTATATCAATTGTCTGAGGGAAATCATACAACTTTGAGAATAACCGTATTTTGGCTTGGCATTTGTGCTAACGCAGCCATGGTGGGTCTTTCCTCTATGTTATGATGCGTCCTTGCAGATCTGAGCTTTTGTAGAGTTTGAAATGTTCAGATAAAAATGTTGAGTCACTGCTGCGCGCCTATTGTTGCAATTGTGATTTGGTGCTTTGCTTTTGGTTTTTTCGTGTTCGTGAATTTGGATTATGTGGCATTGCGTTTTAGTTTAGTGCATCGTTTTTTGGTTTATGGTTTTGACGTGTCAAAGTTTTTGGGTTTTATCGAATTTAGTGGTCTAAAATTGAAGTTTTCGGGTGCACCTTTTTTTGTTGTTGATGATAGTGACGGTGAAAACCGGTTTGGTAAAATTATCTATTATGTGTGAAGATTGGTGGAAACAACCTTTATAAACGATGTTTAAGAAAAAAAACACAAAGAAATGTAACGTCGTCGTTTACTTTAAACGCAATTTAAAAGGGAAATAGGCCATCTATAAACGGCGTGGTTTAACCCGTGAATGGATTCATTTGGCCCACGTGTCGTTGGTTTGCCTGGCCAAGAACGATGCGTGGGGTCCTCAAACGTTTGCCTTGCCTTCGCTATTGTGTAACTAACGACGCGTTCTATGCTTAATGGTATTGATCGTGTTTAAATGGCAATGATGATATATCTGTAGCATATCTGCTGGTAATGAAGACCGTTCACTTTAGCTTTCTCAAAATCCTTGTCTCGAAGCAATATGAGAAAAGCTATGTTATATTCAACCACTGGTGACATGGCCACACTACGCAGCTCTATAATATATATGTTGTCCCCTGGTCAACACATTTTGAGTTATTTGACAGCTCAAATTTGTTAGCTCATTAACGCTTTCCCACTCCCTTATAATTTCCCCGTAGATTTGTAGAAGCATTTGTTCAGAAATGGAATTAGACCCTGAAAGACCAGCGAGTTCTTGAAGATGAACTCATTATTTTAAATTTTTATGTGTGTTTTTTTTCTTCTTTTGTATTTAGGATCAATCTTATGGCTCCTTTAAATATAAAGAGATTAGTGACTTTAAACGGCAAAAAAGCTCATCATTAAGTATGAGAAAACAGAAAAACGGTGGTTTCATTCCCCAAGGATGCATACAACCGAAAAGTTCAAAATTTCCATGGAAGCAAGTGTTAACACTAAATAGCCAAAAAAAATTATAAATCATTATATGCAAAAAATATAATACTAAAAAATGGTTGGTTATTATTTCAAATACAAAAATAATCAAGTAAAAGAGGACACAAAATTATAGAGTTAAAAAATTGTCACAATTACACCCCGCTAACTTATTTTTGTAAACTAATAAAAGCCGCAGGATCGTTAATTTTATTTTCTCTGTAATAAAAGTTAACAACTAAGTTTGTCTAAAAAAATACAATATCCTAATGGCCTCAACGAACTAACAAGCGATACCTAATCTCACTTCGAGAAAACATTCCATAGCGTTAAAAGCCGCATACAAAAACCCCACAATAAGTGTGCTTCAAATTTTCGCTATAAACATTATGAAATTTTCGCTTAAAACATTATGTATCTTGGAAATGCTCCCGTTCGCAACACGCAAACAACCTTAATTCTCATTTTAATTTTTTTTTTAAAACATCATACATGCATTGTAGTAGTTAATACTTAACGCTATACTACATTATACTATTTAGTTTTGTTGAAATTATTCTCTACTTGAGTTGTGATGTTGAAATGTCCTATTTTTAAACAGTTATATATTTAAGGGTTAAATTACACTGTTGGTTTTCAACCTGAACATGTCATATGAAGAGTTCCGTATGGCGTCACGCGGTTGGTACCCAGGCATAACGAGGACAGCCCGCTTATACGGGTCTCCTTCTTGACACATGTTGATGTCTTTACTAACGCGAATTTTCTCTCGTCGTTATCAGGCGCGACAGTACATTTCTTAATAAGTTACCTACTACAAAACATAACAAAAAATTACCTATCAAATTAATTACTCAGCCCACCCCCCACCCCTACCTCCCCCACCCCCCCCCCCCCCCCCCCCCCCTTTTTACTTCTCTTGTGAACTTGTCCTCTACTCCATTTTGCTCTTATGTTGGTCCCTGATTGCCCCGTTATGCCTAATGACGGTTATCTTTGTCGTTATCCAGGCCATGTTGCCTTTTTGTTGAAGGGCACAATCGTCTTTTCACTTTTATTTTTGGTTGCACGTTTGGTCCTTGGCCCTTAGTTTACTATAGTAACGTTTACTGTTCTAATTTTTTGTCATTTATCGCTTGCGGTTTTGGTCGCTCAAGTCTATTTTTTCCCACGCCTATATATATTCCTGCCTATTCCCTTTTCCACCCAACTTGTCATAAAACCCGATTGCCACCCTATAAATAAATCGTTACAATCCTACTTTTTTAAAGAAAAATGGCCTTTATTGAAGACATTGCAAAGGATGCAAAGCTTATTAAAATTGAAGATCAATTGCTAGTCTTAATCAAGAGACAAGTGGAGACTGAGTTGATGCTTGAGGAGAAGTTTCGAGATCTATGTGAGGAGGTGTCTAACTTTGTTAAAGAAAGCAAAGACGTGGTAAAGGAGGTTGAGAGGTTAAGTTGTAAATATGTGGCAAAGGAAACTGTTCGTTTGTTGAGACGTAGACAAAAGCATGATTTGTATAAGATGACGCGTCTCCAGATGATGGTGAATGAATCCCATCTTAGTTTTGTGAGAAGCATACCTTTGTTAGTAAGATGAATTTAAGGACAATAGGTTAGGTTTTGGTTGGTATTTGGTTTGTGGTGGTTTACTTGTTTAGTCATTTTTTGAACATGTGATTATGGTTGTTACCATATTTTAAGGTTTAGAAATAATTTGTATTGTTTGTTATGCAGTTGATTAAGTAGTAGTCAAAGTAGTATTCTTTTTTAAACTACCCAACTTGATCAAGTAGAAGGAAGTATAATCAAATATCCCCTGTTCGTCCCTAACCTAGGTCATTGGAACCCAAATTGACTTGTAAAAGTCAAAACTTATCGAAACATCAACATACAAAAGTAGTCAATGCTGAAGAACAACACAAAACTATGCAATGCTGTATAAGTCAAAATTTAATGATATTACTTTATTGTCAATAACATACGAAAGAACAACAGAAAACATAATATAATAACAACATCATCCAGTTAAAGTTTCTTCATGGCTTCAACAAATTCCCTTTTTTCAAAACTACGTATCTGAGTTTCGTTGATGTGTAGCATTAATTGTTGGCGCATCTCCATCTCGTGATGTTCAACTTCCCTAAAAAAGTGACAACTTTCCATGTACGCATACCCTTTTTAACCTTTAACTCGTAATTCCTCGCCTTTTTTTAAACTTTTGTCAACATCTTTCACAACATCCAACAATTTTTGTGCTATTTGACTGTCGTTGGCAACCTCCCTTTCTATTTGCACAACCCACATAAGAGCATAAGTTTTTGATTTTGCAGCTTGTTCTAGTTCTTGTAGATGACCACCCGTTTTTGAACCTTCAAGATCCATTTTTGAAGTTTCTATGCTTTTGCGTTTCATTTTATTTTTAGAAGATGAAACTTGTGATCTAGCATGTTAATTTATATAAAATAAAATGAAACGCAAAAAGGGTGTTCAACAACCTAATTCCCGTTTTAAAAAAAGGGTTATGATGTGTCATACCTGTGAACGGTAATGACGTTTAATTATCAACAGTTAATATGAAGAGTAACGATGTTTCGTTCGTCCTTATTCTTATTTTTATTTGTGCATACTTGGTCCCTGAACTTAGTGTTCCCTACCGTATAGTTTCCCGCCAATTCTATAAATTAATTATGATGTATC
The DNA here is from genome assembly GCA_026074375.1 of Tanacetum coccineum. Lineage (NCBI taxonomy): Eukaryota > Viridiplantae > Streptophyta > Magnoliopsida > Asterales > Asteraceae > Tanacetum > Tanacetum coccineum. The sequence goes on along the minus strand of BQNB010036879.1, from coordinate 44,485 downwards.
GAGCCATGTGACAAACAATCAGATGCATTGCAACTAATTATGAACTACACGTCATGCATTTGGACTGTCAATTGCATTAAATTTCCTTTGTTGAGATGAACTTACGGTAGCTGCTAATACTAGGGGGTTGTTTGATGGGATGCTGGTGTACTGTGATCGGGAAAATGCAAAAGATCTTAAGTTTGCAAATGGTCTCCACAACTTATGGGCTGAGTGGCTTGATCGTACAAACAAAAGGCAATTGTTTATAACTAAACTGGAGGGTTTGTGTCCATCAGTCAAGAGGTACAAGATTCTGGAGTGTCTAAACGAGGATCAAAGACAAGATCTTATTCAGTTGTTGGAGCTTAGGAAAGTGATTTTAGGAAAATATTGGCAGGTGTCAAGAAAGATTGCTTTGGTTGAGATAATCAGGTCTCTATAGAAGTCTTGTTTGTGTCGATCTTTTGCTATTGTATTATTAGATTTTGTAGTATGTCCAAATCTATAATTTTGAAAAAAAAAAACTTGTTAATATATTATGGTTACGTTTTTATTTGATGGAATGATTCTATACTTTGTGATGTTTAGACACATGGACCATAAAGAGTATATGTAGCACCGTTGGTCCCTAAGGTTAGTATTAGAAACGTGGACCGTAAAGAGTGTAAGTTGCACCCTTGGTCCCTAAGGTTAGTATTAGACACTTGGACCATAAAGAGTGTATGTTGCACCGTTGGTCCCTAAGGTTAGTATTAGACACGTGGACCATAAAGAGTGTATGTTGCACCGTTGGTCCCTAAGGTTAGTTTGGTATATTATCCTTTCCCGCCTTCCACATGTCTTCCAAAGGAAGATGGTTTTAAGAGACTATGCGTGTAATTACAGTGCTAATTAATGAAAGTTACATAGAGCCTAGTGGATGTCAGTCACCAGCCTTCGTATCTTTCATATCTAATTATTAGATTCTCGGTGTAACCACTAATTTAATTTAGTTTTTGCTATTTAAGTGTTCTTACCCAACATCATTTTCAAACCAAATACTCCATGGTCTACAACAATAAAAAACAATGGCCAAGTTCCCACGTCTACAGGAGCTTGCAACTCCTAGAAACTCGAACAATTTGAATGACGCGATGTCGGTCTATATTCAGAGGGAGATCAACGCAGATCTCCAATTTGCAGTTGGATTAAGCCAACTGTGGGATGTGTTGTACAATCTGTTAATACAAATAATGTCTAAAAACGTTATTTATATTTTTCGACCTCTCAACGTTTTGATAATAACAAAATGTAAAAACGTTTATGATAAAATTAAACGTTTACAAGTTATTAATCATAAAATTCCATTTCTAAGATTAGTATTCACTTAAGGTATGAAAAACAAATCATTAAGCATGATTAGTGATCAAGAGAATATTTTTCTCTTATCCATCACATTTTTACAAAAGAATTTCACAAAATTAATTATACAAAATATTTTCAAATTAAAAGAAAAGTTTTATTAAAAACTTAAAATTTGAAATTCAAAATTTTCTCCCAAAATGGAAGGTTCCATACCAGATACAACCTTCCCCACAAAAAGACAAAAACAGGAGCGTAGTCTACTGGGCGGCCCCCTTATAGGCCTGGCGGCCCCCAGATATATCTGGGACCGCCGGGACCGCCCCTAGTGACCGTTGGGTTTTCCTGCCTATAAATACTGCTCCATTCCCTGCAGAAAAACACACCTCTTAGCACGAAATTTTCAGATAACTTTCTCTCTCTAAAATCTTCTTTCTCTCTCTAAATCTCTTGATCACTAACATTCTTAGATCTTGTTTCAAGTGATCTAATCTCTTCTTCTCATCTCTTCTTTCTCATTCAAGTGCAAGAGAAGAACATTCGTATTCGCCAAGAAACGAATTGTTATTTAGTGATCTCTCCTCTCTTCTTCTAAGTATCAAATCTCTATTGTAATTATCTTGTGTATTTGTGTGATTCGGATTGTGTGTAAATCCGATAGTGTAGATCTAGTGATTGTGTATTGATTGTGAAGTGGTAGATTGGTTCTAGCTAAGATTAGGACTCGACATTTAGCTTAGTGTCGGAAAACAACGTAAGCGACGTGTAAACGGTTTTCTCCGCCTAAAGGGAGCTTGTTGACATAGTGAAATCTCGAGTAGGATACTCGGGGAGTGGAGTAGGGCGAAGAGGTGCTTCGTAGCCGAACCACTATAAAATCTTGGCGTCTTGGTTTGATTGTTCCTTTCCTTATCTCTTCATATTATTGTCATTGTTATTTAGCTTTAGTTTAGATTGTTATATTGTTTGTTCATATTGTGAATTGGTTAAACATACAACTCGAATCTAAATATTTTGAAAGCAAACTTTTAAAACGTAAACGAACTTGTAAACTATTCAACCCCCCTTCTAGTTTCCACAATTGGTATCAGAAGCCAAGGTCACTCAAGATTTTTAAAATATACTGTATTTTAAAGCTTGGATCGATCTATGGATTCCGACAAATATCTAGAAGGGCAATCTATGCAAAGACCACCACTTTTTGAAAGTGATAGTTTTATTTATTGGAAAAATAGATTCGAGACATATGTTAAATCAAAAGATCTAGATCTTTGGCATGTTATTACCAACGGTGATTTTCAACCTATTGTATAAAATCCGCAACCAAATTAGAATGAGGTTATCCCTTTTTGAAACGAAAACCGATGATCTTACAAAAGAGATACTTGCAAAAAATAACGAAGCGAAAATGGTTATAATATGGTTTTGCCTAGAAAAATATTATGAAAGAATTTTCATGTGTAACACAGAAAAAGAAATTTGGAAAACTTAGTTAATCACCCATCAAGGTAATAATCAAGTTAAAGATAATAAGATTGACCTTTTGGTTCAACAATACGAACAATTCGTCATTTCCGAAGATGAATCTATAGATAGTGCTTTTGCTAGATTTAACACTATTATTACTTACCGAAAAGCTCTTGATGAAGCAGATTCTAAGAAGAATTATGTTAGGAAGTTTCTTAGGGCTCTACATCCTAAATGGAGAGCAAAGGTCACGACGATTGAAGAGTCGAAAGACTTAACGTCACTATCTCTTGATGAACTTATCGGGAACCTCAAAGTTCACGAAATGATCATCAAGAAAGATTCTGAAATAGTCAAAGCAAAAGTTGAAAGGAAATCTCTTGCTTTAAAGGCTAAGAAAGAATCTAGTAATGAAGAGTGTTCGACTTTCGGAAGTGAAGACGAAGAGTACGCCATGGCGGTAAGAGACTTCAAGAAGTTCTTTAAGAGAAGAGGTAGATTCGTGAGACAACCTCGGAACGACAAAAAGACATTCCAAAGAAGCCATGATGACAAGAACGGTAAAAGTGATAGAAAATGCTTTAGATGCGGCGACCCGAATCATCTTATTGGAGAATGTCCAAAACCACCGAAAGACAAGAACCAAAGAGCTTTTGTCAGAGGTTCTTGGAGTGATAGCGGTGAAGAAGATGATGAGAAGGTCAAAAACAAAACGTGTCTCGTAGCTCAAGCATCAAGTGAGGTATGTTCCGAATCCTCTTATTTTAGTGATGAAAACTCGTCAATAGATGATTTAGTATTAGATAATGAATATGATAAACTGTGCAAAATGAGTTTAAAGATAATCACTAAAAACAAAAGATTAAAAGCCACTAGAAATAGTTTAGAAAAAGAACTTAGTATTCTAAAAGAAAAAGTGTCTACACTCGAGAAACTAGGGAGTTAATCTCGAATGTGTAAAATGTCATATGCTTAAAATTGAAAATGAAAATCTTAAAGAGGAAGCTCTTAAACTAACCAAGTTTGAAAAGAGCACACATTGCTTAAATGAAATGTAAGTAATCAAAAACGCCGGTGTATACGTTAGGTTTAGGTTTTAATATTCATTTGCAGCACCATCTAGTGGAACAAGGAAATAAAATTTGTGAAAAGCTCAGAAAAAGGCATCCTCTGAATGGAGGTCCCATAAATAAGCGCCCCTTAGTATGTAGGTGATCGCCCCAAAGAATTAAGGGAACCAAGCCACCACAACCTACGCCTGGATCTGAGAAAAGCGTATCTTTTTAAAAATCTATTTTGGGTCCTAGACCAAAACACATAATAGTAAACAATGTCAAAGTTCTCGTTGCTAGTGATAATGAAGTTAAACATTTTTATAAGCCATTGTCAAAACCCGGAGTTGGATTTTTAAAACTTAAAGATCAAAAACTCCACCTCCTAGAAGAGTCATCAATAATTATTTATCGTCCTAAAACACGCAACCTAAAAGAAACGTTGTCGACAAAATCACCCCGTGGCTTTCCCTGTAACTTGGAACAATTTCGCAACGTCAAAGATACATGCCATGGGAAATGTGTCTTCATTCCACATCCCAACAATTGCATCAAATGCAAAGGGATGTTAGCACTAAAACTATGGACCCCATGAGATATTAGGAACCAAATTGATTTTGAGTTGTTGCTTAATATAAATATATAGCCTTGGAGTCGACTTAGGAACCCGCTGATTGGAAAAGGATAGCGATCTCCAAACACATAACGGGGCAACCGAAAGCTCTTCTCAGCTACAAGGCATAACAACAGAGGTAATGTTTAATTTTTGTAGCAATCTTTGCGGTAACAACAATTGAGGAAAAGTATATTTCGCGAATGACTCTTCTCTCAAAATAGATAATGTAGAACAATGTAGATAACTTAATTAACTTGTTAAGTATAGAACAAATATTACAATAAGTGTAGAGTAACTTTCTTTGAACATGATAGTGAAATCACTAGGGATGGTAAGGTCATAGGTAGAGGTATTAGGAAGAAATGCTTATATGTGATGAAATTAGGAAATAAGCCTAAAGACCAAATTTGTCTAGCAACGATTGATGAAAATTCCATGTTGTGGCATAGGAGATTAGGTCATGCAAATATGCTACTCATTCAATCGTTAGCATCTAAGGAATTAGTTAGAAACTTACACCTAACTAAATTTGACAACACGTCTGTGATGCATGGCAAATTGGAAAACAAGCTTCACGCTAGTCTAAGTGTTGTAGGTTAGGATCAAAGATAAGAATATAGTCTCAACGACTAGATGCTTAGAACTCCTTCATATGGATCTCTTCGGTCCATCTGCCGTATGGAGTTACGGAGGAAACCGCTATACCTTAGTCATAGTAGATGACTACTCTAGGTATACTTAGACTAGATTCCTTAAGGACAAAACCGAAGCCTTCGATCAATTTGAAATATTTAGTAAGAAAATTCAAAACCACTTAGGATGTACAATAGTGTCAATAAGAACTGACCACGGTAGGGAATTTAATAATGAGGTGCAATTTGGAGAGTTTTATAATGCCAATGGAATTACACATAAATTCTCTGCTCCATGTACTCCTCAATCAAATGGCGTGGTTGAAAGGAAGAATAAGACACTTCAATAAATGAGTAGGACTACGTTGAATGAGCAATCGTTACCATAAAAGTTTTGGTGTAACGCAGTAGACACTTCAACATACATTCTCAACCGAATCCTAATTAGAGCCATCTTAGAAAAAACACCTTACGAACTCTTAAAAGGTAGGAAACCTACTTTAGATTACTTTAGAGTATTTGGAAGCAAGTGTTTCATTTTAAACACTAAAGACTACCTTACAAAGTTTGACCTAAAGTCATACGAAGGTATCTTTTTAGGTTACTCGCAAAATAGTAAAGCCAACATCATCCTTAACAAACATACTAGGAAAGTCGAAGAATCACTCAACGTGACATTCGATGAAACTCCTCCAACCTATAAGACATCACCCTTGGTAGATGATGATTTAGATGAAAAAGAAGCAATTAAGGTTACCGAAAAGAAAAACCTAGAAAATGACATTGAGGATGAAACTTTAGAGATTAACGAAATAGTTAATATTAAGGAATCTAGGAACCATCCACTAGAAAATATCATAGGAAACCTTAACCAAAGAAACATTAGATCACAAGCCCAAAACCAAAGTAACTTCTTCTGTTTTATATCAAATATAAAAGCTAAGAATGTGAATGAAGCCTTAGCAGATGAAAGTTGGATAGTCGTTATGCAAGAAGAATTAAATCAATTCATTGCTAACAACGTTTGGGAGTTAGTTCCACAACCTAGGAATATGAAAATTATAGGAACTAAGTTGGTGTTTAGAAATAAGTTAGACGAGAATGGTATTGTTTCTCGAAATAAGGTTAGGTTAGTTGCTCAAGGCTATAATCAACAAGAGGGCATCGATTATGATGAAACTTATGCCCCAATTGCTAGACTTGAGTCAATTAGGATACTATTAGCTTGTGCTTGTGCTTTAGATTTTATGCTATTCCAAATGGATGTAAAAAGTGCATTCCTGAATGGTTTTATCAATGAGGAAGTACACGTGGCACAACCTCCAGGATTCATTGACTTTGAAAAACCGGATCATGTTTATAAACTAAAGAAAGCTTTATAAGGTCTTAAACAAGCACCCAAAGCTTGGTATGATAGATTAAAGGCTTTTCTTATTAAACATGAATATAAAATAGGAATAGTAGATAACAATCTTTTTACTAAGAAGAAAAGTTCAAACCTTATCATCGTTTAAATATATGTCGATGACATTATATTTGGCTCGAATTGTCAAGACATGTGTGATGAATTTGCCAAAATCATGCATGATGAGTTCGAGATGAGCATGATGGGTGAACTTAACTTCTTCCTTGGACTACAAATAAAATAAATGGAAGATGGTATTTTCTTTAATCAATCTAAATATATTAAAGAAATGCTTAAGAAATTTGGCCTAGAAGAATCTAAACTAATGAAAACCCCCATGTCATCCGATACCAAACTCACGAAAGACGAAGAGTGTGAGTCGGTAAATAGTACCAAGTATCGAGGCATGATAGGTAGTTTATTATACCTAATCACAAGTAGGCCCGATATCATGTTTAGTGTTTGCCTTTTGTGCCCGCTTCCAAGAGGCTCCCAAAACCTTTCACCTTGAAGCGGTTAAGCGTATCTTTCGATACATTAAAGGCACTACGCACTTAGGACTATGGTATCCTAAGGGGACCGGCATAGAAATAGTAGTATATGCCGACTCTGATCATGCGGGAGTTTAGGTGGACCTAAAGAGCACTAGCGGTATTTGTACGTTCGTGGGATGTTGTTTGACATCTTGGTTCTCGAAGAAACAAACCACTCATGCTATATCCACTACTGAAGCCGAATACGTAAGCGCCGAAAAGGCATGTCAACAAGCACTATGGATGAAACAAGCTCTCATCGACTATGACATATGAATCGATGATGTTCCGATCATGTGCGACAACAAAGGCGTGATTGACCTTAGCAAAAACTCGGTGCAACATTCTCGTACTAAACACATCGAAATACGTCGCCACTTTCTTCGTGATAATGTCCAGAAAGGACATATCTCAATCGAAAAAGTGCCATCCGTCGATAATATTGCCGACATCCCCCCTTAAACGTGAATCGTTTAACTATCTACGTCTTGGTTTAGGAATGATGGAACACATTCCATAAATCTTATGAGTCCGCTTCTCTTTCTTCTAGTTTTTCTCTTTCTTCTGTCTACAATTCTAGTCTGCGTTCCATTTTGTGTCGTTACAACTTAAATACTTCATCTGAAGTACTTTGAGTATTTTTAATTCGTGAAATGCAAATTAAAACGCCGCTACTCTTTGTAAAAATTTTCGTCAAAACTAAGTTTAAAATCCCTTGCTGAGGGTGGCCCTCATATCTTCGGCGGCCCCCCAATATATTTGAGACCGCCTAACAATATAGGACCGCCAACAGAAAACTCATATCTTCTACACTTAGTCAAATTTTTTCAAAACACAAAAACAAAACCCCTTTTCTTCTGCAGCGACAGGCACACGACCAATGCAACCAAAAACTTAAAATTCAACCATTTAAAACACTAATTAAAGAAAAATCAACACCTATCATCATCCTAACATCATCAACATTTTTATTTGTAAGTCATTTCATCGATCTTTATTTCATTATGAGGTCTTGAGGTTATGATTGATACCATAATTATTAAATTGGGGATTTTTCATTTGTCATTCTAGTTTTGTTCAATGTGGTCTACTAGGGTTCTATGTATATTATCTTAGTTGCTTACGTAGAATTGGATTTGACAGTGTTAGTGGGGGGGGGGGGGGGAGGGAGGGGGGAGGTGGAATTGGTCGGAATATTTGATTTTGAACCTTATATTTCTTGATGTGTTGTCTTTTGACTTTGGCTTCGGGGTTGACTTGGGTTGACTTTGACTTTGACCAGTTGACTTTTCTGTTGACTTTTTGACTTGATTGACTTTTCGGCTTCGATTTGGCTTTGTCTTTCACAGTCTTTTCCATTCCGAGTCCGGTTTTGTCGTTTTGGCTTTGTTTTTCGTCCTTTTTTTAGTTATCCGTTCCTGCACAACACAATTAGCAAAACAAGCATATATTTGGCATTTTAAGTCCGTTTTTGGTTATTTTAGCTCGTTTTTAAAGGTAAAAGGTATGTGTAATTAAGCACATACCAGTAATCATGCTTCGCAAATCATCCGAAGATTACAAAAATACAAGACACTATATTCTAATGATATCACATGAATACTGTTCACCTATAAAAGAAAAACTAAGAAACCTTGAAAGTCGCTACATTCATGAGGGTCGGGTGGTTTTTGAAAACTTTGCGGATCTAAACTATGTTTGGTCTTTGTTTCATTTTGTTGAGTTTGAGTGTCTCCTTGAAATTAATGACCAAATTTGTCCTCGTTTCATACTTGAGTTTTATAGTCAATATCAACGAAGGTCAAATGTTCATTGAATTTTTGATTCAAAATCAATTCTTTTCTTACTCTCTTGAAGAATTTGCTCAAATTCTTGACATACCTTGCGAGGGTGCTTGCTTCTTTACTGACAAGTGGTCACTTGACGAGTTGGCATATGGTGTCCTTACGGATGGTCCATATCAAACCAACTCTCCTTCTCTTGATGACATCATTTTGTCTATTCGAATTGATCGAGAAGGTCAATTGAAAGGACTCAGAAACTTGTGGAGAAATATGAAGAAGTGAGCACTATGGAAATTTGCTTTGTGACATTATTAATTATATTATTTACTACTTTATGAAGCTTAAGTACTTAAACTTATATTATTTAGTGATAACTTAGTACGTAGTATGGGCAACATCACTTGCCTTGGATGATTTTTCGTTTTTATTATCCTAAACACTTGTTGCATGCAACTTGATACACTATGATTACTTATATAATAGTATGCATGCTTATCGCTTAGTCAATTTGCCTACATGTACTTTTTTAATAGAATTAAGGATAGCTAGTTTTGTGAATTTGATTATTAAGTATTAGATCTGAAAAAGGGAAAATTTAGGAAACTTTTTCTGTACAGGGCTTACAGAAAATCAGGCAAAACTGGAAAATTTTCCTCTCCAGAGGACGACCCCCATAAATAAGGGGCGTCCCCCTAATATATTTGGGACCGCTATATATATATATATATGGGACAGCCATTAGAGTCACGGAAAATCTTACTATGACTACCTGATTTTCCGTGCAGTTGACTATTCTTTCTTAGACCCAGCTAAACTTCTTGCCTTTTGCTAAACCACTTTTGGAATCTATCCTCTTAATCCTCATGCTTTTCTACTTTGATCCTATACTTTCTAATTAAATATGCCATCCTTCCCACTCTTCTTCTCATCTTCATCTTCTTCAAATCTTTCTACCATGAATTCTACTTAAGCCTCTTCCTCCCATAGCTTTAAGAAAATCAAACTCACCATCATACCTCCAAAACAAATATTTGTTGATCTCATAAATGATGATGATAATCTCACTACACCTTCTTCTACAACAACTTCTTCATCTCCAACTCCTCTAAATACACCATGAAAAACTCCATCCACAAATCAAACCTCATTAAGCCAAGAGAACACATCTTCTTCTTTTCAATCAAAACTTCAAATTTCACCACCATCATCAAATGAACCAACTTCTCCTCAACCTTTAAACCCTTTGCTTGACAACATCTCGGATGTTCCTCCTAGACCTTTAAACCCTCAACTACTTCAAAGTCATCCTTCTTTAGATATCACACTTTCTTTGTCACCAATCACTCCTCTTGATCACATTCATGATACTTCATTACCACCATCTCCACCACAATCTCAACCACCTATCATAGGCCACCCTCTTTACTACAACTACCATGACTACCATGGGTCAACTTGCATTGCTCTCACAATCGAACTATTTTCTTAACCTTAAGAGATGAGATGAACATCATGTTTGCTCATCTTGAGTATCTTCTCACTATCGCAATCACCTCACACTTTCCACCTCCACCTTGAAATGTCTTCAAAAGTTTTCATAAAGGTGTCACCCCAAACCTTTTTGCTCAAAAAGTCATTCTCTATGAATAATGAATTATTTAGGACTTATGTAGTATTGTCTCTTGATTTGAATAAAAATAATCCCTTTTACTATCTAAATATATAATATATATAAATATATATAATAAGAATTATCAAAATTATCAATCAATAATAAGAGATAAGAATTCCGTAATCTATCTCATGAAGTATGTTTAGATTGTAGTGTACCTTATAGATTAATGGTCTCTTGGGTCGTATTAGCTCTATCTTTATTTTATGTTGTATGAATGTATTACTTGCATTTGCTATTGTATGAGTTTCTTGATTGTTGAATGAAACTCTCTTTTGGGTGACTTGAATTCAATGTTATGTTTAAAAGATATTTATCTTGTACTCGTACCTTTAACTTTGTTTTGTAGCAAACAATTTTCGTAAGATCAATCCCTTGGTGCCCCAAACGAGGGGGAGCATACATCAAGGGGGAGTCTTGATATCGTTGACTTCTTTCTTAATACAACAACTCGACGATCATCCTTTTTGAATTTGACAAAAAGAGGAAGAAATGGTACAAAACTCATTAATAATTTGTAACTTTTAATTTTATACAAAATGAGTTTATATTTTGTCATCATCAAAAAGAGGGAGATTGTTAATACAAATAATATCTAAAAACGTTATTTATATTTTTCGACCTCTCAACGTTTTGATAATAACAAAATGTAAAAACGTTTACGATAAAATTAAACGTTTAGAAATTATTAATCGTAAAATTGCATTTCTAAGATTAGTATTCACTTAAGGTATGAGCAAACAAATTATTAAGCATGATTAGTGATCAAGAAAATATTTTTCTCTTATCCATCACATTTTTACAAAAGAATTTCACAAAATTAATGATACAAAATATTTTCTAATTAAAAGAAAAGTTTTAATAAAAACTTAAAATTTGAAATTCAAATTTCCCCCCAAAATGGAAGGTTCCATACCAGATACAACCTTCCCCACAAAAGGACAAAAACAGGAGCGTAGTATACTGGGTGGCCCCCTTATAGGCCTGGCAGCCCCCAGATATATCTTGGGTTTTCTTGCCTATAAATACTGCTCCATTCCCTGCAGAAAAACATACCTCTTAGCAAGAAATTTTCAGATAACTTTCTCTCTCTAAAAATCTTCTTTCTCTCTCTAAATCTCTTGATCACTAACATCCTTAGATCTTATTTCAAGTGATCTAATCTCTTCTTTCTCATTCAAGTGCAAGAGAAGAACATTCTTATTCGCCAAGAAACGAATTGTTATTTAGTGATCTCTCCTCTTTTCTTCTAAGTATCAAATCTCTATTGTAATTATCTTGTGTATTTGTATGATTCGGATTGTGTGTAAATCCGATAGTGTAGATCTAGTGATTGTGTATTGATTGTGAAGTGGTAGATTGGTTCTAGCTAAGATTAGAACTCGACATTTAGCTTAGTGTCAGAAAACAACGTAAGCGACGTGTAAACGGTTTTCTCCGCTTAAAGAGAGCTTGTTGACATAGTGAAATATCGAGTAGGATACTCGGGGAGTGGAGTAGGGCGAAAAGGTGCTTCGTAGCCGAACCACTATAAAATCTTGGCGTCTTGGTTTGATTGTTCCTTTCCTTATCTCCTCATATTATTGTCATTGTTATTTAGCTTTAGTTTAGATTGTTATATTGTTTGTTCATATTGTGAATTGGTTAAACATACAACTCGAATCTAAATATTTTGAAAGCAAACTTTTTAAAACGCAAACGAACTTCTAAACTTTTCAACTCCCATTTCTAGTTTCCACATAACTGGGTTAATAAAATGAAAATGTTATCATCCGAGCTGAATCTGTTTGGTAGTTCATTAGCAGTCCAATGTGTCGAGTATCTCAAGCAGTTGTCCCAAATAGAAGTGCTTAGGATGTTGCAGCTAAGGAGGACGATAGCGGAAGTGCACATCTAAGTGCATAAAAAGATAGATTTTCTTACAGTACATAGGTTCTATTGATCAGCTTGTAGATATTTGGGTTATCTTATTTTGTTTTTGTTTTTATGTAGATGGGGATGAGTTGATGATGATTAGGTTGGGTAAGTTTATTTTTAGGCAGATGGTGATGATGGTTGAGTTTGGGTCATGCCCCAAATTCTATTTTGGTAGTGTACAACTGTACATAGTTTGGGTCATACCCTTATTTTCTATTTTGGTATTGAATATATGTTAGCATTTATGTATCTTGTTTATGTTTTGATTTCACAATGATGTACACACTTGTTTGTGTGTCTGGTCGATTCATTCTCAAAAGTACATAAAATACCATGTTTGACCATCGCAAGTGTCAAAAGCTCTAGGTCTACTTCTATCTAGATACATACAGCTTGCCTTACCACCATTTCAGAGTCAAGCCTCCTTTTCTGATAGATCGTATTTTTACTTTTATTTTTTGTTGCGTCTTTGGTCCCTGAACACAAGGGTTCTACAGTGACGATTACTGTTACTTTTTGTTGTCGTTTAACGCTCACACATTTGGTCCCTCAGGTCTCTTTTTTTTCCCAGGCCTATATATATTCCCGCCTATTTTCTTTTCCACCCAAATTGTCATAAAACCCGATTGCCACCCTATAAATAAATCGTTACAATCTTACTCATTTTCAAAAAAAATGGCAGGTATTGAGGAGATTGCAAAGGATGCAAAGCCTATTAAATGAAGATCAATTGTTAGTCTTAATCAAGAGACCTATGTGAAGGTGTCTAACCCAACAAAGAAGTCTTCAGTTTCATGTAAAGGTTCATCTTGCCAATCAACTTCAGTACCTGGTGAATCCTAGTCAGGCCAATCCCAACCAAAATGCTCGCATGACTTTCCACTTATATCATCATCCGTGTCATAAATAAAACCATAAAAGTCATATGGACTATGTTTTTCCTAGCTTAACTTCTCTAAGACGTTATCCAGTGTGGAATTAAACTCTTCAAGAGCCTCTTCTTCAGTATCTTCTTCCTGGCTAAGCTTCTCTCTCAATTTCTTAGTGCCAGACTCTAACTCCACGTTAATGTCTCCCAATACCTTGATTTCATCATCACGTTCAACCATTCAGTTAAACTTTTTAAGAGCATCTTCTTGACTAACTTTTTTCTGGCTTAGCTTCTCTATCACTTTGTGAGTTCCAGACTGTAATTCAAGGTTAATTTTCCCTAATACCTTGATTTCATCATCACGTTCAACCATTTTAAAAACTTATAGATGATATTGAATTGTACCTTTTGATATGTAAATGAAATGGATGGGGTGATTTATTTGGTGATATTTGCAAAGTTTACTTATAGAGGCGAGAAAATTACCTTGCAAATTAAAATGGACACTTTAGGGTTCAAGGACGAAACTTGTAGTTAAGATTATCAAATTTGTTGAAATCTTGAATAAATGCAAAACTTTCTATCTGTTGAGGTACCCCGTGGAATTGATTGTCGAATGTATGTGAGGGGTCAAGCGTGTTATGTTATCATAAACCAAACACCCCCATTTAAGGGTTTTTCTAAGGGAGCAACGGTGTAAATTACCAAATGGAAAAAAAAGGCGGGATATTTACGTCTTTGAACTAGCAGTTCAGGGACCAATGATGTAAATATATCTATAAGTTCAGGGACTACATATGCGATAAATAAAACTAACATATTGACTGGTACAACTTTCATTTGGGCGCGATTGCAAGATACAATTGTTTGACATAAACACACACAAAAATTAAACAAAAATCATCGCCTGTTCGTGTAACACACATAAACATAAACCTTAATTTTAAACAAAATAGTAAGATCTAATTGCTTGATTATACCCAATAACCATAATTCATTGCAAATGGATGCAACTAGTGGTAGTGGAAGCAACTCTCCTATTTGGCCGATTGTTGGTATACCCAATAACCAATCCATGTTTAATTGTCTTTTTTAGGCATTGTCTTTTGAGATGGTTTATTATTGATTTCAGATTTATTAATCTTTATAGATGACAACGGCGTCGTGGATATGAACGACACAATGGATAACCTAGAAGACAGGATATCGAATCTAGAAAGGGTCTTTGCCTATCTAAAAAATAAGAAGATGCTTGAAAGAAAGGAAAACAAACCAAACAAAGGTAACAGTTAATCTAATGTATCTTGTGGAATAAATAGCTTGATTTATTGATGAAGTAGTAGTAATTGTTCCTTCATCGCCCCCAAAAGTAGACCTTTAGTTACCATATTACCAGTAACTCTAGTTAGAAATAGTTTGTTAACCAAGCTTTTTTGTTTACAGAAACACCGTCTTCTGATGATACATGCAATGAGAACATTGCAAAATTTGAAGTTGCATCTAAATTAAAAAGTTTCACCTCCAAGCCAGAAAAGGTTATAGCTCATAAATTTGTAACCTTAAAGGTTCAAACAAAACCATTTCCTGCTAAAAGCCTTGTTCCAATAAGGAATTGCATACAAGGCCTTGCAGCGGCTCATACATGAGCTTGTATTGATAACAAAACCTTTTGAACAAGAAAACCAAAAGATGCAATAGTTGCAAATCAAGACAGAAAGGGAAAAAGAAGGTTTGAACAAGAGGAATTGTTGTTGTTCAAGTTAACAATAGACATTTTAAAAGTGACATGTTTGTTTGTGTTTAACAGGGGTAAGTACCCAAGAATGAATTTGTTACCTTTAAGGTTTGTTTGATCATACATTGGAAGGTTATTGATCAAACAGTTTATGTTCAATCATCTAATATTTTGCTTATGCATCTTATGTCCATTTAAATAATGTTGCTTGTATTTGAATAACTACTTATGAACTACCATGGTGAAATTTATTCAGAATTGTATACTTTGAAATGTTGAAGTGATATGTTTTCATAAGTTTGACTTTTATAAGTCAATTTAGGTGGTGTCTAATATAATACCAGTTGAATGTTTTTAAGAATTGATACTATGTTGGGTAGACTTTGACTTGGGTAAGTGTCATTTGACTTTAAAATTTACCCTACTATAAAAATAGGGAAATTGCAAATTGCGTCCCTACAAGTTTGGTGTTAGATTGTCCTCGTGTATTCCATATTTAATGATGTGCCAGATTTTTCATGTTCCCAAAGTGTTTTTCCTGTCTTCCCAAAGTGATTTAACACATTATTTCTATTCTATTTTAATAATTCCGGCAACAACTTCAAAAATCACAACATATCGGAGATGATGTCGCAAACTCGCAGCACACGCGGTCGAGAAAACTATGCACAACCACATCTAGTCTTTACAAACGATGACCTTTTGACTGAAATTAATCCGATTACCTATTCTCTGTATTCATCTATTTATAACAATATCAAAACAATGGCTACGAATTCTCACTTCCCCAGATTTCACCTTTAACCGCAGAAAAATCCCTAACCTTGATCCTCCTGCTGGTTGATGCGGTTGTCGTTAGACTTCAGAAGTTTTACAACTCCCTAAGCAGTGCACTTAATCGTTGTAGTGTAGTATAGGCAAGACTCGGGGGTTGTTATCGTTCTATAGGGGAATAGGTTGGGAAGGCTCGATCAAGATCTAAGAAAGGTCTACGGGGTTGAGAGAAAATTCTTTTTGTATTTTTATTTTATAGAAAGCAAGTAAAATCATGGTTTGAGAGGTTGATTTGTTTTATCTAATTAAACTAATTATATAACTAAATTATTGGTGATAAATTTATGATAAAAAATGTATTTACTTAATCATGTACTACTCCTTAGATTGCTTCTCCTAATCCTGTTGTTTTGTCACACTTGTGATGATCTGTGTAAGTGTTTCCTAAGTCATGAACGAATTACACGAACCCGCCGTCTATTTAATATTCCATGGCAGTGTCCGGATCATCCTCTTCCGGACGCTCAACTATGAAGTCTGCTAGGATTTGTCCCTTAACAAATACTCTTGGTCTATAGTGTATGGCGTATTCTCCCAACTCTATACTCCATTTTTGTAGCCTTCCTGCCACTTTTGGTTTTGATAATACTTGTTTTATGGGCTGATCTATGACTACTATAATTGGGTATGCCTGGAAATATCTTTTCAGACGCTTGTTGGCGTGTACCAGTGCTAAAACTAATTTTTCCATTGATGTGTAATTCAATTCCAGACCTCTTAAAGCGCGGCTAACGAAATAAATAAGCATTTGCTTAGCTTCCCTTTCAGTCATTAAGACTGCACTTACGGCTTCTTTTGCTGCTTCCAGGTAGACAATGAGTTCTTCTTTTTCTTCCGGTGAAGTAAGTGTGGGAAGTTCTGCTATGAGCAGCTTCATTTGTTTAAACGCAGCCTCGGCTTCTTCTATCCAGTGGAAGTCACTTTTCTTTGTGCATTTTTTCAGAGTTTTGAAGAACGATAATGACTTCTCAACTGACTTAGCCAGAAACCTGTTCAAGCTTGCCAACTTTTCGTTTAACTTTTGTACGTCCTTCAAACATTTTGGAGATGGAAGGCTTAAAACAACATCTACTTTGTCCGTACATACCTTTATTCCTTTTGTATTGACCTTGTAACCTAGGAACATCCCTTCTTCTACCCCGAAGGTACATTTTTTGGATTCAGCTTCATGTTGATTTCCCTTAAGGTTTTGAATGTTTCTTCGATGTCCCTAATGATTTCGTCTTCCGTATGGATTTTAATAACTAGGTCATCTACATATACCTCGAGATTTCTGTCGATTTGCTTATGGAATGCTTTATCTACCAGACGCTGGTATGTTGCTCCGGCATTCCTCAAGCCGAAAGGCATTTTGGAGTAGCAAAATACTCCTTGGCTTGTAATGAATGTTGTCTTCTCTTCATCTTCTTTTGCTATATTTATTTGGTGATAACCTTTGTACGCATCTAGAAAGCATTTAAAGGGAAGTCCGCAGAGGGATTCCACATTCCAGTCTATTTCCGGTAGCGGATAACCGTCTTTAGGACATGCTTTTTTGAGGTCTTTAAAATCTACACACATCCTCCAGCTATCATCGTGCTTTTTCACCATTACCGGATTAGATAACCAGCTGTGGTAGTAGACCTCTTTCATGATACCGGCATCAACAAGTTTTTCAACTTCTTCTTGTATTGCCTGGTTCCTATCTGCTGCTTGACTTCTCCTTTTTTGCCTGACCGGAGGGCATCCTTCCCGTATATTCAACCGATGCTCCGCTATATGCCTTGGGACGCCGGTCATGCCCAACTTATATGAAAAGGTTGTAAAATACAACCTAATATCAAAAACTATCAATGAAATATTTGATATTAGATCTAATCAAATGGATGATGATGATGATGATGATGTTAAGTTTATTCCATCTTTTTCAGTTGATCCTAACCTTTATGAGTTCATTCGGTATCTTGCAAGTGAGTGATATGAGTCTTTGTAAAATGTTTGTTAGAATTTGCTGGGTATTTCGGGTCTGTCTAATGCCTAGTTACAATTGTAATCTTTTGATTTTTGCAGTAATATGTATTTCTAAGTTTTACTTTTACATGTGAATCACTTGTTTGGTGTTGTATATGACTTTGGTATGTAAATTACGTGCAACATCATTTTAGAATCGGTTATATGACAACTTGGGTGTTGGGTGTAAAAGAAAAAACGCGGGAAAAAAAAGATACCCGAGGGACCAAACGTGCGAGTGCTAAACGACAAAAGAAAGTAACAGTAATCGTCACTGTAGAACCCTTGTGTTCAGGGACCAAAGACACAACCAAAAATAAAAGTGAAAAGACGATTATGCCCTTCAGTAGAAGGGCAACGTGGCTAGGATAACGACGAAGATAATCGTCGTTAGGCATAACGGGGATTCAAGGACTAAACGCGTAAGAACAATGTCAAAAGGGGACCCCGTATGAGAGTCCCTGTTATCTGGGGATCAAACGGGCAAACGGGGTGGAGTACAGGGACCAACGGTGTAATCTACCCTTTATTTTATTATCTTTTGTAGAGCTAACGTTTGTTTTTCCACCGTTGACACTTACTCACAAATCTTTTATATAATAGAAAAATTACATCATTTCGGAATGTGTTTGCAAAATTGTATTTATCGAAAAAAGAATTAGTCAATCATATCGCTTACGTGAGCAAAACTATGCAATCTGATTGGCCAATAAAAAGTCAAAATTGAAATAATTTTGGTCAAAATGGAAAATATATCGTGTGAAAGAAAAAAATCACTAAAAATATATGTGTCGAATTTGTGAAAACAAAAACTTAAAAAAAGAGGTAAGTAATAAAACTTTAGTGGTTGAATTTTAAATAAAGTATATTAAGTTAAGTGTCAATTTATAAGTTTTCATGTTTTTTAATAACTTAAAAAACAAAAAAAACAATTAGACTTTATATTTCAAAAGCGGAACTTTTACGTTCTTTTAAAACTAAAGCATAAATTTATATACACAAGATTATTAATAACAAAATGAAAGCATGAATTATTACTTATGTGAATAAATACAAGATCTTGCACGTATACGAACAACTCATGTTTTTCCTCTTTATTAGTTTAATTAAGAATATCCAGAAAAAAAAAATTCTTTTTATTACATGTGTTCAATAATGACTAATTGTTATTATATTTTTATAAGTTTAACTCAAGCGTACACGGGTTTAAATATCAAATACGGCAAAATTACTATTAACGAAAAATATAAATATCAAATGTAATCACGGGTCATGTAATTATATATATGCGATTGTACTTATAAACCAGTCAAACTGTTTGAATTTCAAAAGTGGAGAGACCATGGCGATTTCAAAAGAGTCTCTTCATTTGATTGATCTTCTTTAGCCTGTTTGATTATCATTCATCAAATAACGCTCGATTATCAAGATTCAGGCGGGTTCAAACGCCTCCACCACCATCATTAGGTTACATATTCCAATTCTCATCTATTCACGCAATATTTAATCCCAATTTTCATTCATTTTTTCAATTCCCTGTACCTCATTAATTCAAAAAAAAAAAAAATACCCTAATTTTGATTTCGTAATCAAGATGATTCGAATGGTATACCAGAGATGGGACATTATAGTTGGGACGTCATAGGTGGTACATCCTTGTGGTGGGACATCAGAGACGGGACAACAAAAGTGGGACATCATAGGTAGGACATTAATCGTTTTGGTTCGAATCATTGTTTTTATTTTTCCGTTTTCCAATTCTGTTTATCCCTTTACATTCATTCATAAGCCTCACTCAATTGGTTCCATAGATCTCCCTTCAATCCAAATTATTAGGAGATGGGTGGGTTTCGTTCGAAAGTAGAAGATGTTGATAAGATTTCCGTGTCTGTTTTTGTTACAAATTTCCCAGAATCATGTTCGGCTAAAGATTTATTTCTACATTGCAAACAATATGGTCATGTTGTGGATTCGTTTATTCCGAACAAAAGATCGAAAAGTGGTAAGAGATTCGGATTTGTGAAATTCATTAATGTGTTTAACGAGGAGAGATTGGTGAACAATCTGTGCACGGTGTGGATTGGTCGTTTCAAATTAATGGCAAATCTTGCTAGATTTAAGAGAGAAAATAAGACGGGAAGAGGTAAAGAAGGGAGGACGGAAAATGGCGAGAATATCAGACATAAGTTTTGTACTTCTAGCAATGCTGGAAGTTTTGGTAATGGTAAGTCGTTTGTGTCGGTGGTAAAGAAAATAAATAAGGAATCTGAGACGGAATTCGTTCCTTCGATTGTCCTTGACGATGAATGTTTGAACAAAAAAGATCTTTATATGTCCTTGATGGAAAGGGTTAAAGAGATGGCGTCCTTAGCTAATTTGAAAAAGGTTCTATGTAACGAGGGTTTCGATAATTTGAAGATTAGCTACTTGGGAGAACTTTGGGTACTATTGGAATTTGAATCTTCCAAGGCTAAGGAACTATTTCGCAAAAATGCTGGTGCGGGGTCGTGGTTTTCGGTTCTACATCTTGCCAATGACGAGTGTGTTCCAGATGGAAGACTCGCTTGGGTGGAAGTTGGTGGTGTCCCATTTAAACTTTGGACAGTCAAGACGTTTAGTAGAATCGCTTCAAAATGGGGTGATCTCATGGACGTTGATGAAGATGAGCTGAATTATCATTCCAAAAGGTTGTGTGTATTTACTAAAGTTCGGCAAAATATTCAGGAGAGTTTTAAGGTAAATTTCCGGGGAAAAGTTCATTGGGTTAGAGCTATCGAAGTTCCAGGATGGATACCTGAATTCAATGATGAAGAGGAAGAAGATGACGTATCC
Organism: Tanacetum coccineum; assembly: GCA_026074375.1. Classification (NCBI taxonomy): domain Eukaryota; kingdom Viridiplantae; phylum Streptophyta; class Magnoliopsida; order Asterales; family Asteraceae; genus Tanacetum; species Tanacetum coccineum. Next base: position 23,823 of record BQNB010036879.1, on the reverse strand, counting down.
GATGAGTGCAATTTTGATGGTAAACCTGAAGCACAGGAGGAGAACAATATATTCGAAGAAAGTGAAGAGGAGAAGGTACAGGAAACTGAATTTGGAGTACCTAGTGGCGAGAAGGTTAATAAGTCAGAAGATCCTTTTGGTATATATTCTCTATTGCAAAAAAACAAAACTAACATGGAGAACAAGGTGAATGAGGAAGATCACAGCTTATCTCACCCACCGGGCTTCACTCCGGAAGTAGATCAGTTCGAAGGTAATGCTATGGGGGATATCGCAGAGAAGGTATATACAGAAAAGGAAAATGATGTGAACTCATTTGTGAATAAAGACATAGGAAATAATGATTCGAATTCGGTTAATAACAATGTTGAACCAACTGATTTGGATCATTCTAAATTACTGCGATCAGGTGGGTCCATTTTAAATTTTATGGAGGAAGTGGTGAAGGTAGGACAAACAATGGGGTATAACATGGAAGGGTGCATTAAAGATATTAACGATATAATCGAATCCCAAGGAGAGTTTGGGGTTATCAGATGAATTTTTTGTCTTTAAATGTTCAAGGCCTCGCCCAAAAGGCTAAAAAAGATTGGGTTAAGGAGTTGTGTATAAAAATAAAGTGAATTTTATTGGTTTGCAGGAAACTAAAATGGGGACTATGGACTTAAATACTGTGAGATCATGTTGGGGTAATTCTATATTCGAATATGTTCAAAGTGATTCAGTTGGTTATTCTGGAGGAATTTTGTGTATTTGGGATCCAAATTCTTTTCGGAGAAATAGTTTTACGAGATCAGATTATTTTGTCATTATTAGAGGAGTGTGGCTTAAATCTGGTATTGATCTTTTGATAGTGGTCGTTTATGCTCCTCAAGACGCTAAAGAAAAACATATGCTGTGGGAATATTTGACTCATATTTCAAATTCTTGGGATGGTAAAATTGTTATGATGGGCGATTTTAATGAGGTGAGATTTAAATCGGATAGATTCGGTTCTAACTTTAATGTTCATGAAGCGGAAAAATTTAATTCCTTCATTTATAACGCGGGGATGGAGGAAGTTTCTTTAGGAGGAAGTGCTTTCACTTGGTGTCATAGATCAGCTTCCAAAATGAGCAAATTGGATCGATTTTTCGTTTCTGAAAATCTTTTGACCTCATGTCCAAATATTTCTGCTATAACCTTGGAGCGGTTTATTTCGGATCATCGGCCTATTCTTTTACGCGAAACATCGTTCGACTATGGCCCTATTCCTTTTCGATTCTATAAATACTGGTTGGAAGTGGACGGATTTGATAAAATGGTCAGAGAATCCTGGGAAGCAGCTCCTGGCAATAAAGATAATGCTATTCATAGTTTTATGGGTAAATTAAAATTCCTTAAAGATCGCATACGTGTTTGGCTGTCTATACATAAGGCAAATTCGAGAAGTGATACGGACATTCTAAAAGAGGAGCTGAGACTTTGTGATGAGTTGATCGACAAGGGTATGGGTTCTAGTGAAGTAGTTCAGAATAGATTGGAGATCCTTAATAAGATTCATCAGGTTCAAAAAAATCAAGCTTCGGAAATTTCTCAAAAAGCCAAGATCAAATGGGCTATTGAGGGTGATGAGAACGTGAAATTCTTCCACGGTATTCTTAACAAGAAGCGCAGCCAATCTCAGATTCGAGGTGTCATGGCAAATGGTGTGTGGATTGATGATCCGGTCAAGGTGAAAGACGAATTTTTAATGCATTTTCGGAGCAGGTTTGATAAACCTCTTTTAAATCGTGCTTTGCTTGATCTTAATTTTACTAATTCTCTTACTAATGAACAAAAAGAGGATCTGGAACAAGATATAACTAAAGAAGAGGTCAAGCGAGCGGTGTGGGATTGCGGTGTTGATAAATCTCCGGGTCCAGATGGATTCTCCTTTTACTTTTATCGTCATTTCTGGTCTATGATTGAAGATGACGTGTTTGGGGCTGTGGAGTACTTCTTTATTAATGGTGATATTCCAAA
>BQNB010036879.1:0-18615 GCA_026074375.1 Tanacetum coccineum | reverse complement strand
AACAAATTGAAAATTTTGATGCACAAAATTTTTTTTGTGCATTAAAAATTCGTTTTTTGTGCATTAAAAAAAACGAACAAAAACTCAAAATTAGAAAAACTTCCTTTACAAAAGTTTTATGCACCAACATACTCTATCTTGTGAATTTTTTTTAGAATTTTTCGAAAACATTTTTAAAAAACATGCCTAGTGTATTCTTTTTACGAATATTTATCTTTTTATTTTAACCTTCCTCTATATATATATATATATATATATATAGAGGTGAGTTAAAATAAAAAGACAAATATTCGTAAAAAGAATACACTAGGCATGTTTTTTAAAAATGTTTTCGAAAAATTCTAAAAAAAATTCACAAGATCCGGTATGTTGGTGCATAAAAAAGTTGTGAATGAAGTTTTTCTAATTTCGAGTTTTTATACGTTTTTTTAATGCACAAAAAAATGAAATTTTGATGCACAAAAAAATTTTGATGCACAAAAATTTCAACTTGTTATAGTTTGATGCGCAATAAAATTTTGATGCAAAAAGTCAAAAGAAGTTGGGGTCAAAAACGAATTTTTGAGGCACAAAATGAACAAATTGAAAATTTTGATGCACAAAATTTTTTTTGTGCATTAAAAATTCGTTTTTTTTGCATTAAAAAAAACGAACAAAAACTCAAAATTAGAAAAACTTCCTTTACAAAAGTTTTATGCACCAACATACTCTATCTTGTGAATTTTTTTTAGAATTTTTCGAAAACATTTTTAAAAAACATGCCTAGTGTATTCTTTTTACGAATATTTATCTTTTTATTTTAACCTTCCTCTATATATATATATATATATATATATATATATTAACTTCATCAACGGTCATCTTGTGCTATCAAATTCGCATATTGTGTACAACATTATATCAATAGTTAAATTTAAATAATAACATCAACCTCATCATACATTTCAATTAAACAAAGTTAAATCTTTTATCAAACAAAAATATTTACAAAATATAAATCAATAGTAATATATAATGAATTTTTTTATATAAAAACTCATGCATAATTATTAGTTATACTTATATCATAATTACAGAATATTAAACACGGTCAAATTTTTATATGTTCGTATACTAAACTAAAAAAATTTTTAAAAAAATCGATGCTTGTCTAACCGCATGTTTTAAATAACTAGAATCACATACTTACATAATGGCTTACTATATATGATGTAATAGAACAAAATATATATCATATTTGAACATGTTTCTGCTATTTTTCACTGTGACTCTCAAAAAGTAATGTCATGTGTAGGTTGCCGTTCAAAAAAAATGTCATGTGTGGATTACAAATTTACTATGTCGGTTGTTTACAAAAACAATAACGACCATATATGTTTAAACACGTTCAAATGGAGTAGAGTATAAAAACCAAACTAATGAAATATAAACATTAATATACTCTATTTGGAAGGAAAAAATATAGTTAATAACCTCTAAACGAAATTTGAATTATTTTTAATCTCATGCGTGTACATGAGTATTATAACTAGAGTCTCTAACAAGATTTTAACCTATAAACTCTGATCGATTGACAAATCACATAACAACATACATGGCAAATGTCATGGATTTAGATTATATTGGATGATACTTCTCGAAGTTCTAATTATATGTTATAATTTTGGAAAACATAAAAAATATAAGTGTTAAATATTTATTAATGGCAATCATGATATAAGTGTGTTTGGCAAACTACCGGTGATCATTAGTAGATGTGATCATATCAGTATTAGTTTTTTTTTATTTTTATAAAAGCTTTTGCTAACTTAACTGTAAGTGTAATCATAATACGTAAAAAAGCTCTTAAGTGCTCAACACTCTAAAGTGCTACTTCATTAAGTGTCGAAAAATGAACAATCCGAAGAAATAGAAAAGGTTATTTGTCGCTTTTCAAACGAGCATTAAAGATTACAACGTTTAACGCTCATCACTCGTCGCTCCTAAATGCTCCGCCCCAAAGTCCCAAACATACATTTGGAGGTTTATTAATCTACCTGGTGGTGTATTTTGAACTTATCTGAGGCCTGAGGGTGTATTTTGAACTATCATAAATGATTTTATGACGTAAAATCTTTCTCGAACAATTGGCCTGTTATAATTTTATGAATTGTTTGAACTTAGCCGGTGTAAAAAAAAATCATATTCGTCGTTATTATTTTGTTTATTTTTAAGTTTGGAGGATAAAAAATTAAAAAGTCATATATTAAAAAGTTAAAATCTAAAATTTAGAAAAATAGATGAAAAAAGTCATAAAAATCAAAGATCCCCAAATCAAGAACCCTAAATTGAAAACCCCAAATCAAGAACCCTAAATCTCCAAATGAACGGGCCTCATCCAACATCCCAACACCCCAATTCCAAAAATCTCCACCACATCTCGATCACGATTTTTGTAACTAATTTTCCAACAACAGTGTCTTCTAAAGATCTATGGAAGCTTTGTGATAGGCAAGGAGTGGTTGCAGATGTGTACATCGCACGAAAGTTATCAAAATCAGGTCGTCGCTTCGGATTCGTTCGTTTCATCAAAAACCCAGATCAAGCGAATCTATTGGAAGATCTAAACAAGATCTGGATTGGGAGTCATCATCTGTTTGCTTCAATTGCACGCTTCGATCGAAAACAAAACTCACAACCGAATCAATCTCATCAGAAACAATCGAATAACACTAAACCTCACGAAACGGGTCACGCTAGTCACACAACGGGAGGACGATCTTATGCATCTGTATTGAATGGTAAGGAGGGGACTCAAAAGCCAGTATTGGCTGGGCCAATAACAAAAAATATCACCCTCGAAAACTCTGATTTATTGGAATTATCTGATACTTCAAGTGTAGTTCTCGCAAAGGTAAGGGATGTTCATCTAATAATTAATATTTATCGCGTTTTAAAAAAAGAGGGATTCTCTGATTTCAAGTGCAAATACATGGGGGGACTCTGGCTCTGGATTGAATTCAGCAGTGACGAGTCAAGGTTAAAGTTTCAAAAAAATACGGAGATGGAATTGTATTTTACCCAACGAAAACTTGTTTCACATAATTTCATTCCCGATGAGCGAATGATCTGGATCGAAATAGATGGACTGCCACTCAATGCATGGACTACTAATGCATTTAAAAAGATAGCAGGCAATTGGGGAGAAACGGTTTTTGTAGATGAAGACGCTGATGAAAATATTGCAAATGGAAGGGTATGTATCAAAACAAAAATAAAAACTCACATCATGGATTCGTGTCTGGTTTCTATCAAGGGAGTCAGATACCAGGTTAGAGTTCGTGAGTTTGCAAATTGGGTACCTGATTTTGCTTCACTAGACAACATCTCACAACATGATTATGAATCAGAGGCGTCGGGAAATGATCAGGATATACATAGTATAAACGAGTCACAAGAAGAAGGGGAGATCAATGATAAGAAGGAGCAAATGGGTTACGAAATGAACGCTCCTGGTAAATCGGTGGACTCCTTTGAAGAAGGCGAGATCATTGGTGAATCGGATGATGGGTGTGTCAAGGATTGTATGGGAAAGAAATTGGACGATGATGTTGAAAAAGATATTGAAGATTGTTCTAACAATGTTACTGAGAAATGTGGGGTGGTAAATAATAATATGTCTAATAATGTGGAAGGTGAGATTCTTGAGGATCATTTTGATGGTGATCGTGGTAATGATACCATTGAAGATAATGCGGATGTTAACCCATCGACTAACGTCTCTTTGGAAGTTAATATCCCAGAAGTTGCAAATGATTCTAGCATTGTGTCTCCATCTACGCCCCCGGGTAATGATCTAAACATTGCTAAAGAGTCTTGTTCTACGTGGCTTGATTATGTTGGTCCTCTAATTACTGACGAGCTAGATTCTGAAAAACGCTGGAGCTATAGAGATCCCAAAGGGAATATTCAAGGGTCGTTCTCTCTCGCGCAATTACATATGTGGAAAGATTATTTTCCAAGCGATTTACAGATTTGGAGTTATTATGGCAATGTAAAAGAAACTATTCTCCTACACAATGCATTAAAGAGACGAACAAAGAATGCCGGTTAGATCTCTTTGCATTTGTGGTACGTTTCAACGGGTGTTCGGCTTCGTCCATGGGAGGTCTTTTTTTAGGCGTCGCGTTGGGATCTCCCTTCTGATTTCAGTAGCGTCGGTTTTTTTGCGTGTTTGTTTTGTATCGTTAGAACTTATTCTGTTTCTTTTTTCTTTTGTCTGTTGGATCGATTTGTGTGTGTCTTTTTCTTGCTAGCTTCTTACTAGCATTTTTTAATAAAATTTCTAATTGCCGTTCAAAAAAAAGATGAAAAAAGTCATAACTCATAACCGAGACTCAAACTCGAGACAACCTTCGCATTTCTTGCTAAGATTTCAAGTCTCCTACTAGGCATTCTTGGCCACAAACGATAAATTAGTTCACGAGAAATGCTTAACCAATGGGCTACTTCAATGTTTGTGTTGTTCCTCCAAGTATGTCTACTTAAATGCTCAACCAATGGGCTACTTCTTGGCAACCCTATCTTAGACCGACCGTGGTAATAGAAGACCACAGGTTGTTAATTAGCTTATATGGCAGAATCACTACGAGTCCACGAGCTGTTACTACTACACCCACATACATTTCACGCGTGAGCAAAAAATGAACGAGCATCCGTGGTGAAGACAACAAGATGAAAATAAAATTTGTGTGTGTATATATATATGTGTCCGTTGTGTACTTGTGTGATATGGTTGGATTTACGTGTAGTATATGTAACCACTATTGATGTAAATATTATTGGAGAAGACGCCGATGAGTCACTAACGTGGAATTAGTTAGACTAACACCTCCCCATCGAGTCTTACGGTTTACATACATAAATTATGAAAGTAGTGCATAGAAATAAGATGGCCTTTTGTAGTTTTGTTATGAGCATAGTTAAGAACTTATGAAGATGCATGGCTGAAGTGTGATAGGGTATGGCCTAGGTTACAGAGTTTGTAATTCTCCAAAAGGCTAGTAAATTAAGTTTATTTCACATTTTCTTCTTGTAGATGAGCTAATAAGCCTCAATATCATCTTGACCAAAATCTAAGCCTTGATAACTTATTGTCAATTTTCTTACAACAATGTGACACCTCTTGTTATATAACTGGGAGTTTCTTTATTTAAACAACATGAGTTTCGTGTTACTTTTCTTAATAGCTAATAGCACTCTTATATATGCTTCATACTGTAGCTTTTTACGAGTTCAAGCGAATCCGATAGCCCATACCCAATTTTTCTAAAAACAACTTAGATGCCGTTTGAAATAGACTTAATTGACTTAACATGAAGAAAAAAAACTGAATTTATTAAGTCATATTAAAATTGTTTGTTATTGACTTAATTGAAAAAGATGACTGAAAATATAAGGTAATAAAACTGAAGTTGTCCAAATTAAGTCATCTGTTAATTAAACACGACTTAATAAAAAATTAAACAAACAAGCCCTTAGTCAACGAGTCCTATAAAATAATGTTACTATTAGAAAGAAAAAAAAATTGGCATGTAATGAAATTATGATAGTTTACTAACCAATAATAGGTGGTAACTTTTTTTTTTGAACATCAATATATTATTAAACCACTAGCAAGAAGCTAGAAATTACAAAGCGACAAGGTACGGATTTTTAAGCCAATCGTTCCAACTAAACGAGGTTTTACATCTATTACGACACCAATAAAAAGACCGAGACACAATATCCTCAAAAATCATCGCCTTTGGAGAAGAAACCGCTTCATAGATATACTTGTTCCGATATTGCCAAACATGCCACCACATTACGTAAAAAACACCTTCGAGAGCCTGCTTATAATTAGAAGATAAGCGAAGATTCACAAGCCAGTTTAACCAATCTTCATATGAGTCGGCCTCTATGTAAGTAATATCCCACCATCGTGTTATCTTTCGGATAATATCTCTAACCATATTACACTTAAAAAATAAATGGCTAGACGACTCCACCTCATTGTCACAAATAGAACACGTAATAGATTCTATATCCATACCTCTACGAGAAATGTTGAAACGCGTCGGTAATGAATCAATCTTAACTTTCCACGCATGAACATTCACCTTAATAGGGACAAGTTTTATCCACCGTGTCTTTGTAGTTACGTCCGGCAACATTTTATCATCTAGCATCTTTCTAACAGAAGCAACAGAAAAATCACCCGAGTTCTCCAAGGACCATTTCCAACGATCTGACACAGGAACAAGGTTTACGTCTTGGACCTGAACCAATAAAGCTTCGTACTGCTCCTGTTCGATACCACCCCTGGGTTTTCGACGAAAAGAAAAGTCCAAACTGGATTGAGTCAACTTTGTGCCAACCTTCACAAACTTACATGTCTCTAGAGCATAGATACGAGGATATAGATCTTTAAGAACGATATGACCAATCCAAATGTCTTCCCAGAAAGCAGTTTTATCCCCGTTTCCCAGTTTCATTTGCATACAGTTAAGAAGATTAATACCTTGATTCTTCAAAACATTGATTTCATGCACTATGTCCATCCAATACGACGGGAAAGCAGACTTCACTTGCTTCCCCACTTTCCCATCTTCTCCATGGATCGCCTTGATAACCCTCGACCATAAAGATGTATTTTGAGTAAAGAACCTCCACACCCATTTGAACATAAGACCTCTATTCAATGCATACAAACTTGAAACACCAAGGCCACCTTTCTCTTTGGAAGCCAACACATTTTTCCATTTAACCCAAGACGTTCTCTTGCTATTGGGATCATGACCATTAAAAAAATGACTACGAATGGATTCCAACCTGCGAAGAACACTCATAGGGACTCTAAAAATAGACATGTGATATATAGGCATCGATCCTAAGACCGATTTAAGGAGAGTTAACCTTCCTCCAATTGAAAGCGTCTTCATTTTCCACTTGGATAGGCGAGCATACACTCGATCTACTACCTCATTCCAAGCTTGAATTCTATGCATAGAACCACCCACTTTCGAACCTAAGTAGGAGAAAGGCGGTTTAAGAATAAGGCATCCTAGTTTTGAGGCAGCTTGCTTAACTTTTTCATCATCCACAAGAACCCCCATTAGTTTACTTTTGTTCATGTTAATATGCAAACCTGACGCATGAAAAAAGCATTCCAGAACCTGAACTAGAGTATTAATGTTGTCATCGCACCATTGTCCCACAAAAATCACATCATCCGCGTAAAACATATGGGAAAGCATCAACGAAGAACTTAACGTTATGCCTTTAAACATACGAGCATCCACCACTCTTTGAAACGATAAATGCAAACTTTCCATTATTAATATGAACAAGAAAGGAGATAACGGATCACCTTGTTTTAAGCCCTTGTGAAATTGAAACTCCGCCGTTGGACTACCGTTAATAATTATCGAACCTCTCGAAGATCTAAGACAACTCTGAATCCAGGTGCACCACTTATCACCGAACCCAAACTTTTTCAAAACTTCATCCAAAAAATCCCATCGAACCGAGTCATAAGCCTTCTCAAAATCAACTTTAAAAATTAAAGATTGTTTCTTCTTCGACTTACACCATTGGAGCACTTCATTTAAGATAAACGGGCCATCTAAAATTTGTCTATCCGCAATGAAGGCTGATTGCACCTCGTTTACAATATCTCCCAAAACAACTACTAGCCTATTCGCCAATATTTTTGCAATAATTTTGTACAAGCTTCCGATTAGACTTATTGGTCTAAAATCTTTTACCACGTTAGCATCAGGGATTTTAGGAATCAAGGCAATGAAAGACGAGTTACAACCTTTAGGGATGTCCCCATAAATAAAAAAATGATTAACGGCATCGAACACGTCATTTTCAATCACCTTCCAGAATCGACGATAGAAACCAAACATGAAACCGTCTGGATCAGGGGCTTTATCAGTCCCACAATCCCAAACCGCCCTCTTTACTTCATCTTTAGACACGTGGAGTTAAAAAACGAAAAACGAAAGAGAAAAAGAAGTTGCTCAACATATGGGCACACGTGCATTGGTTGACTCCATATTGAATGGTTTCATGTGCCTCGTTATCATAATTCTAAATTCCTCTTTTGCAAATTAATACTATAACCTAGTACTTAGTGCACCCACACTCACTCCTAAACACATCTTGTTTCATTACTTGTCTATTTTGTTAGAGCATTATGTGTAGTACTATTTGTCGTCAAATTTACACGGTATTTTTTTCGCAATGTGCCAAAGCCAGGTTAACTGCAACACAACCACCTTTTCACGCAAAAGATTTCACCAAAATTTTTGTTATTTTTTTTACTTTAAATGTTGAAAATTGATGTTTTAGCTTAAGCTATTAGGAGTATGTTTTTTGGTATATGAGTGAGAGGTAATTAAAAAGGAAAAAAATGAGGTGGCGCTGAGGTGTCGTTGAGATGGCGCTTACTGCACCATTTACGAGTATATTTCTAACGAAAGACTTGCATAGAGTCATACACTATGAACTATGAACAATTTTTGGTATTTAATTACAACGTTTGACAGTTTTTTGTATTTAAAAGGTGGTAGTTAGTTTGATAATGTGAACAAAGCGTTTTACATTAATCACATAGTGTCGTAGACTATGAAGTATGAACATTTGAAACAAGTTGAAGTCATGTTTTTACGCGTGTTATATATTCAACTCATCTCAAGGCCGTTAAATCGAATTAAATATTTGTTAAGAGGAGATGGACAAATAATGCAGATTAAAAATATCAAAAGACAATTTTTTTTTTTTTGAGAAGATAAGAAAATATATTAAAAGACGGCTCCAAAAAAAAGGCCGAAAATAACAGAGTACAAGGAACAAGGGAAAAATAAGCAACAGCACACACCCAACTAGAAATCCAAAAACAACAAAACCAGAACAAACTTAAATACAAGATAAAAATGATCCAGACTTTGAGATCCAACGACTCATTGAAGCAACTTAAAGTTTCAAATATAAACGACTTCAAGTAATGTAATTTAGATGATCAAAATGCTCCTAGACGGTATGACACTATTATTACTAGGAAAAATGTACTTGGTCAGGTAAGAAAACTAGAACAATATTTGATTGGGATTAATGACAATTAGAATTTTAATTTATCAACAAAAGCTGTAATTAACGAGTGAGCACATGAGGATGCACGTGACTTGTTTGTTAGTTGCATCGGGATCATCATCCCCTATCTTTCACTCATCACGTGATTCAATAGTGTCGGTCACGTGATTTTCATTTTTTTAATCTTAAAAGGACGTGACATCCGATGTTTGTTTTCGACCTTCAACGTCTTTAACCATTATAATAGTATACCATGAGAATATTTATTAATAACACCACATTACTTATAATTTATGGTAGTTGAAAACCAAAATCCAACACTAAGAAATTTTTATTGGATGTGTAAATAGTGGGAAAAGAATATGTCAAGAACGATTACAACTGGAGGTCTAGAGTTGGTTTTGCAACTTATTATGGCCAATTGGTATGATCATGATTACATATCAAGTCCTAAATTATTCACTATTTTAGTATTTGTCAATAGCTTTTGTATGTCCTCGTGATCACTACAATAAAGCCTCAAATTTAACTATTTAAGTTTGTAAAGATCTACCGTTGAAAGTAGGATCGATGAGTAATAGGTAACGAAAAAGCTTTAGCATATAGAGAGGTCTTTATATTTGCCGCAATGTACCGTTATAAGCGTGTTGGCTATAATCATGGCGTGTTGGCTTTGTGAAGAGCGGGGCTTTGTGAACACTATTTACCCTTATGTTAATGCATTATAAACCTTACAGTTTGATGCATAAATATGAGATTATGTTTTGAACCTCCTGATAAAAAAGATTCAAGGTCCGCTAATGTCCATAACAAGCAAAAGAACCCGCGCGTTGTGGCGGGGTTAATTTTTTCTCGAATAATTTTTTTTAACGTTTCGAGAGTTTTTTTTTGGCGATGCGTTATGGCGGGGCTAATTTTTAATATTTTCTTTTTTTTGTATGATTCGGGGAAAAAAAATTTGCGTTGGGACGGACTAATTTTTTCCCGAATATTTTCTTTTTTGGGGACGGTTTTGTAAATTTTTTACGGGAATTTTTGTGTAAGAAAATCGTAAATAGTTAAAAGGTGAGGGTCCGTTTTGTATTTTTTTTACTTTGGGCTAAATTTTAGGCTATTTTTTTGCTTTTTTTTTTTGCTACTTTTTTCCCGGATATTTCCTTTTTTGTACGATTCGGGAAAAAAAATTTGCGTTGGGACGGGTTAATTTTCTCCCGAATATTTTCTTTTTTTAGGACGGTTCGATATCTTTTTTTTTTGGCCGATGAATGTAAAAAAGTTGTGAACAATAGAAACTTGACTGGTTTTTTTTGTTAATTTTTTTACGGGATTTTTTGTGTAAGAAAATCGTAAATAGTTAAAAGTTGAGGGTCCGTTTTGTATTTTTTTTTACTTTGGGCCAGACTTTAGGCTAATTTTGGGCTAGTTTTTTTTTTACTTTGTGTCAGATTTTGGACCACATTTTTGTGCGAATTTTAGGCTAGTTTTTTGGGCTTGTTTTATGGCCGTACTGTAGCGTACTGTAGCAGCCACAGTGCAAAACGACAGTGGATTTGTCGACAAATGTGTATATTAGTAATAATTGTTTTTATATGGCTTATGTGTTGGGCCTCATGTTTAAAGTGTTGTTTTTTTTTGTTATATGAGTTTTTTTTTTAATAAAATGAGTTGTACGTTTGTGACCATATCGATTATTTTAAAGTTATTCGGTATCGAAGATGTTTCCGCGGGTATTTTTTTTATCTGAATAAATCGGAACTTTTGTAATATTTTTTTCCCTCCTACTTTGTGCATACAAATTAAAAAAACAAAAACAAAAACAAAATAATTAAAAAAAAATAATCCAAAATCGCGCTGACCCAAAATGAAAGCTCATTACTGTAGCACTGTAGATCCACTGTCAAAACGACAGTGGATTTGTCCGTGAATGTGTAATATATTAATGTTATGTCAAAAAACGCATCAAGTAACGAGAGTGATACTAGTAACGAGTGTTTAATGGGAGTCCTACTAAAGAGTTTCAGTTTCATAGGGGCTTGAAACAAGGGGATCCGTTGGCTCTTTATTTATTTATTATTATCATGGAGTCTTTACACTTATCTTTCTCTCGTGTTATCGAAGCAGGCATTTTTACAGGTATTAAGATTGACTCTTCAATGACTCTTTCCCATTTGTTTTATGCGGATAAAATGCGAGTTTTAACTTTTCGTAACTTTGATGTTTTGTGATGAATTAATACGAAACTTTTAACTTTTCGTGACTTTGATGTTTTGTGATGTACGTAATTAATACGCTATTTCATAGTAGTAACATGTTGAATCTCAGGTTTTAGAGGCTGCTACATTGATTGGTTGTTCGGTTCTTCATACGCCGTTTAAATACTTGGGTATCATGGTAGGCGAAAACATGTCTTCGATTAGGGCATGGGACGAAACCGTTAATAAGCTCAAGATGAGTCTATCTTCTTGGAAGCTCAAAACTATTTCTATTGGAGGTCGTCTTACTCTTCTCAAGTCGGTTCTCGGATCCACCCCTATTTATAATATGTCTCTCTTTAAGGTCCCTAAGGCGGTTCTCAAATCCATGGAATCTATTCGGCGGAATTTTTTCAATGGTATTCGTGATGGCGAGAAAAAGATTGCTTGGGTTAGCTGGTCTAAGGTTCTTGCGTCCAAAAGTAATGGAGGTCTTGGAGTCTCCAGTTTTTATGCTCTAAATAGAGGCCTTCTTTTTAAGTGGATTTGGCGCTTTCTGTCTCGCGATCAATCGTTGTGGGCCCAGGTCATTCATGCTTTACACGGCTCCAACACAAGTACTCTTTCTGCCTCCTATTCTTCGCTGTGGAGTTCTATTATTAAAGAATGTAACGCCCTTAAATCTCAAGGTTTGGACCTAATCTCTCATTGTAAAATTAGAGTTGGTAACGGTATGTCTACAAGTTTCTGGCATGATCAATGGTTAGGTGATTCTTGTCTTCGGTTAAGCTATCCTCGTCTATTTGCTCTCGAAAATAATAAGGTTTGTTCGGTGGCCGCTAAGATGAGCGCTCCTTTTGTTTCGTCTCTCCGTCGTGACGTAAGAGGTGGGGAAGAATCTGCACAGCTTTCTCGGATTTCTGATCTTCTCGATACAGTGGTGCTTTCTAACATGGGGGATCGTCGGTTCTGGGACCTTAATGGTGACGGGTGTTTTCGTGTAAAAGATGTTCGTAGGTTGCTTGACGATATGCTCTTGCCTAAATCTGATGTTCCGTCTAGATGGGTCAAGCAGATCCCCATCAAGGTTAATGTTTTGGCGTGGAAGATCTCTATGGATCGTCTTCCTACTCGGGTTAATTTGCATCGGCGTGGAGTTCAGGTTTCCCCTATTTCTTGTCCTATTTGTTGTGAGGCCCTCGAGAATCTCGATCATTTGCTGTTTTGTTGCGACTTGGCAAAAGATATTGCTCGGTCTATTTGTAATTGGTGGGGCTTGGTTTGGAACCCTGTTGATTCGTATCGATCTTGGTTATCTTGGTTTAATTTGGTTCAGCTTCAATCAAGTTCAAAACAAGTGCTGGAAGGAGTGTTTTACACTTCCTGGTGGAGTATCTGGTCATATAGAAACCATCTCCTCTTCTCTGATTCAAATCTTCGAAAAGATGGTATTTTTGAAGACATAGTTAGGCGTTCTTTTTCTTGGTATATTGATAGGGGTAAAAACTCTATTAGTTGGGATAGTTGGATTCAACACCCTTTTTTAATTTCTTTGTAATTCTAGCTCCTTGCTAGTTTTCTTTTAAAAAGTTGCCGTTCAAAAAAAAAAGTAACGAGTGTTTAGTCTGAAGATTAGCCTAAGGTTTTAAAAATGTAATTCTTACCCATACAATGGTGACACGTGAAACCTATCACATGGCTATGGTCAATTTAAGCAATCCTTTACTTTCGTAAGAAAAGATAAGGCCCATCAATACCTTGTTACCAAAAAAAACAAACCTTGAACCAAAGTATGTATGATGAGAACTTATCGCATTGAGAGAAAATATGGTTTGTCAAAACCGTATTTGTTTGTAAACGAGAGTCAAAGAACATTGCGAGGGTGCAAAAGTGTCAGGCCTAACTAAAATAGACCTTTCGTTATTGCTAAGCTGGATCCTATGCGGCAACTAAAAGGCAATTCAACAGCTAAGGTGACATGCCACACAAGCAGAATATACAAAAAGGATTATGTATTAAGATTGCACTAAACTATTAAACTCTTGTCATTTACATCACCCATTTATCAAAACTAACTTATTTATCACCTATTTATGTGTTTGTTTTCGTTTATATCTATTACAGATAATTTTTTCTCTAAAATATTTGGAACAACGAAAACTAAACTAAATGTGATATCTTAAAACAACACAAACAACTTTTGAAATGTAAAATATCAGTTTTACTCGTTATCTAATTTCAACTTCATTTACTCGAAAGCAATTTTTGATAAATTAGCAAATGTTTTACGTTTGAATTTCTAATTTTATTGTTTTGATATGTTAAAGTTAACTTTGTTGTTCCATTTGTAGAAATTTCTAGTAAGAAATTGAACGAGATCGGTATAAACTAAAACAAACACATATTTAAGTGGCGCATAAGTTAGTATAAATAAATCCTCAAAATAAATTGACTGCTGCACCGCACATAATTATATAACCTCGTTAACTAGATAAAACATCACGCATCATTTTCTGAAATTAGAAACACTTCTTTTCGAATCAAATGCTAACAATTAATCAGTACGAGGTTCCTAGACTTTTGACCAAATGGAAATGCCAAGAAAAGAGGAGAGTTTTTTTTTTCTTTCTTTTAACTAAGTTTCCAATTTGACATTGCGACCGACTAATCTCAGGACGACTTCCTTTTTAGATAGCTCAGAGTCGGCGAAAGTAAATGATGTAGTGTAATAAACGGGATAACAAATTGAATCTGTTGATTCTACGAATACCCAGAAACAATTCTTCTAATTATCGTTGATTCAAAAGGAATACCGATAGTTAGGCAAAATTCTTGACAAAACTGCCAAAAATAAACTTGTCATATATTTTGGAACTGAATAGCCAGATGCATAGTACAATAGTTAAATAAGAAAATGAAACTGAAACGGGCCCTAAAAGACAAACGGGCCGAAAGTTATACCAAAAACAAAAGTTCCAAATTCTCAAAAAAAACACGAAAATGTAAATAACTCCTAAAATATAATGATTCAAGGCTCGAAACTTCCGTAACCCAACTACGTTCCAAGCTTCGAAACGGTTGGTCTTGGGCCTGAAACGGATTATCTGAGCCCAAGTTATGACCTTTTGAATAAAGGGCATTTCTTCACACGATCGTGGCCTTCCAAAAATAAAATGACCCGTTTTTCAATACTTGAGTCTGCATCACTAAACCTCCGTGACCACAAAAATATTAATTTTATCCTCATTGGATTCAAAATTTTGATCTCCACTTTTGAAAGAGTGATATCATTTGGTCACTCTTGTGGTTAAAGAGAAGAGTTGTTTATCGAAACAACACTGGTAAAATATTTGTATATCGTATCTGAAAAAATCTCTTACCCGGTGCTTTTATATCAAAAAGGGAGTTGATATGCACACCACACAAAGTGATGTGCACACCACAAAATCACATGTGTGATGTATATGATACAACATCACATATGCACTTTTATAATGTGCACATCACTTTGTGTGGTGTGCATATCAACTCCCTATCAAAAACTCATTACCAAAGAGAGTACCTATCACAACATTTTAGTTTAAAAAAAAGGAAAATAAACAAGGTGTGGTGTGGGTTGAAATAAATGTTTTTTAAAAAAAAAGGCTGATGGGGTGAATCAGAACCCTCACATTGCATGGTCACTCTACCCACGTTCCACTGCCCCCCAAACAAACCCTTCACCCCAAAGCTACCTTACCTTACCTACTCACTATTTATCATCCCCTCAATTCCCACTTCTCTCACTCTACTCTCATCTCACTCAATCACCCCCCTCCCCACCAGACGACGTCGTTTCCCTCATTGATGGATTTCTACGCAATGTCGTCGTCTGGTCAAGACTACTCCACCGTTGACGAACTCCTTGACTTTTCAAACGACGATAGTAATACATTCTCACCTTCATCCAATGACGTCATCCTTCATCAACACCATCACAACATGGCGTCATCATCTTCCCCCACTAATAATACGTTCAATTATAACTACAATAATAATGAGAACAATAATTACGACTTTGCCACTGCTTATAATCACTCCACTAATTTCACCGATAACCTCTGTGTACCTGTAAGTTACATTTACACCTACTCTTTTCACCTTCACAGATTTTTTAAATTTAAATTCTATTTTTTGTTAATTTCCGTCCGTACACATACTCATTTCACCTATACTATGTGTTTTTTCAAAATTGTCATCTACGGTTTTGATAAATTTGTGATAAAATGATGACGTGGCACGCGGTTTTGTTATTTCGTAACTGATTCTATTGTTATTTTGTTAATAGAGTGATGACGTGGCAGAGCTCGAATGGCTGGCGAACATCGATCACTACTCATCCAGGACGTCATCGTCGTCGAAGAACACGACGGAAGGCGGAATAGTGCGGCGGTGCACTCACTGCTCGTCGGAGAAGACGCCGCAGTGGCGGTCCGTTAGGTCCGAAAACATTGTGTAATGCGTGTGGAGTGAGGTATAAGTCAGGTAGGTTAGTGCCGGAATATCGACCGGCGGCGAGTCCGACTTTTGTCCTGACTCAGCATTCTAACTCTCACCGGAAAGTAATGGAGCTCCGGCGACAAAAGGAGATGATGATCGGTCAACCACAGCAGTCAACGGGGTCGGAATATCAGCTTTACGGTAACGGACATCAATCATATCATCATCATCATAACCATAACCGTAACAATTATGAGGTTTGCTGACGTCGTATGTGACACGTGTCGGTGTTTAATTTTTTTTATTACAACAGGTTTTATTTGAAGTAAAATTAAAATATTTAAGGTCATTGATCGGAGAATTAGGTTGGGGAAAATTTCTGTGTGAGATGATCGTAATGAATTTTTGTTGATTAATATTATGAATAATAATAAATTAAATGGAAAAAAAGGGAATTTGTTTTGTTATTGAGGATAACTTAATAAATGTTCAACCACCAGCGAGCAGAGCGATGACTTTCCCACGTGATAGGGGCCTGTAAGAACATGCATATATCCGTATGTAAACCCGGCTTTCTTACCGGTCAATTCATCAATGGGGACCTTCCTTTTTTTTGTTTTTACTTTTTAAAAATTGTCAAGGAATTCCGAATCCTTCCACTATCCCCATTATATTTTCTTGTGTGATGAACTCGGTCTTTCTTACTACTGCCATTTATAACACACTTAAACACATAATAATCTACTTAAATACAAATAGTCAGTCACTCATGCACCACAACACTTACAAACACACATTTTTTTGAGATAAAGGGCAACCACTACAACTGCTCTAACGTGCCAGTCATTTATGGAGAACTAACATAAACTTGGGTTATTACTTTAGCAACTAGTCATTTGACATTTTGATTTTGGGTATTGTCTCTTAAAAAATAATTCCCTCAATTCTAGGCATCAATTTGACATAGCACAGTGAATGTGCCACATGTTCAGTAAATCATTACGTGGAATTAGAAGTTATTTCTTCTCCCCAATAGTTGCAGACGCAAGTCTCATTGAGGATACAAGTGTGACCAGGGATGGAACCAGAGTGGTATCATGGGGTCTCGGGACACCTTTGGATTTTTTTTATGTAGTGTTAATTTTTGGAAAAAAACATCGATTTTTTTTTAAATGCAACCGGTTCATCGAAACGTATTTCTAGTACACGGCTCAAATAATTTTGTGCATCTGATCATATTTGGTCCTAGTTCCGTCCGTCAGTATGATTGTCTTTGAGTTTGCTTCACCTCAGTCACGTTGCATAAAAAGATTTCCAGATATAGGCTATCGTATGTTTAAGCAATTCACATTGGAGCCTAACGAAAGACATGAAGAGTTATACAAACAGAAATTGACAAATTTTGTAGCTCTTAAAAATGAATACAATTTTAAAGACCTTGAGACTTTCATTTATCAGTTAACAAGGTTTCCAACGTCTCCCACGTCTTAGTTCATTTACTGTGAAACAGAAGTTGGCAACTCGGTAAGATTATGAAATTTGATATGTGGAATGTTAGATAGTTTAGAAAATCAGTTTTAAAAACATCATATCTATTTTGTTACTTTTTTTTAAAGGCTGATAATAACATTAGAACAGCTCCAAGAAAGAGAAACAAGAAACAAAGAGTGGAAAGAAAATAACCAAAATCACTAAAAGCTACAAAAATTACAGAAAAAGCTCGAAAGGTTTAAACATCCAACGAGTTCAGTCTGCCATCTTCTTTGTTGAGATACGGGAAGATATCCACAGTTGGGAGAGGCATTGGATGCTTGGGAAAACATCCTCCTCTTTAAACTTATCAACCTTGTCGAGTGGTGCATTCACAACTCGATTCCTCCAACTCTATTTGACCCATAATGCAATTTGAAAAACACCATGAAGGATCTTGGCAAGGATAGAATCACTACTAACAGTCACATTCCCACAGGCCACATCACCAATAGAGAGGAGGACTGAAACGAGACCGGAGGGTCGAGGTTCCACCAGCTCCAAACCTTCCTCAGCACAAGTAAAACTCGAGAACGTGAGATGAGGACATGATTAACATCTTCATCCTCAGTACCACAAAAAAGACAAGCCACATCAGAAATATTTATACCCCTCTGCATCAGGTTTGCGTGAGTAGCTAAATGGTTCAAGGAAAAGGAAGCTGTACACACACAAACATTTACCTTTTTCGGAATCCATGAATTCCATTTATGATGAACACCCAAAACATGTGAATTTTTGATGGTCAAATTCTGAATTATCTTGGCAAGAGACTTGACTTTAAACAAACCCGAAGTATCGTAAGTCCAAAACCATTTGTTGCTCCCGGTTGAAGAAAGGGATGTGTTACCAATGCAAAAGACAAGAGAGGAGAGCTCATCAAGTGCTCTACGTCTAGGCAGATACCGCCAATCCCAAACGCCCCCACCCCCACCCCACATACACCACTTGTTCGAGACCTTGCACTCATTATTTTCAAGCGCATATGATCTAGGAAAATTTTCAATAAGATCCATACCGTCACAGCACCAAGGATCGTGCCGAAAGGCGGTATTATCATCGCTTATCACTTTTTTTTTTGGGGTAAAGAGGACTGACCCCGGTAAAATATATCGCTTATCACTTTACGAAGAAAATGAACATTTAGAATCTGTATCAATATCCTCAATGGACCTAATAGCTTTAAGAATGTCCATCCAAGTCCCACTATTGCCAAGGGGGGCACTGGCATAATTAAAACCACCACATTCCCCATAAAATACCTCAATGACAGAAAGAGAGTGCTTTTCGATTA
>BQNB010036878.1:20342-49826 GCA_026074375.1 Tanacetum coccineum | reverse complement strand
TTGTGGAGATGTGTATCCTTGCCAAGCCTATGATAGAATACTCGTCACGATCGAGCAATTGAGCAAATTAGTTACATGTTACCATATAGATTAGTTGAGTGATTTGAGTGTTTTCATCTTTTTATTTTGTGAGGTGTTTGGTTGTGTACTTGTAATTGATCAAATAAATGCTTAACGGAAAAAATCCTTAGGGATATATTTTTTATAAACTTCTAAAGGCTACTTGAGGACAAGTAGGATTCAAGTGGGGGATATTTGATGACATTAAATAACGTCACTCTTATAGCATCATTTATCCCATGTAAATAACCCATTTTTTATAATTATTGCAAGAATTGTTCCTTAATCGTTTATATTTGAGATTTGCAGTAATTATGGAGTACTTTGTGAAGATAAGCAAAAAAGGCACGCATTCTGGAGCTTAAATGAAGACATTTGAAGACTATTGTTCTGACATCCTACACACCGTATCCATCAAGGATGATACAACATATCTGTGCCTGCACTTTACAAGAAACCACGAAGATACAAAGTCCAATACGCCGTATCTAGGAGAACTCTATACGCCGTATTTAATATAAAGTAATAAAATATTCTGGAAGATATCGAACGTGGTCCCTACTCCAAGAAACCCCCAATACGCTATATCCATCTCTCTCGATATGCATCATCGACCAAATTCCAGACAGTATAAATAGAAAACCTAAAAACGGGTTTTCAGTGTGCTTGATCATATTTTCGATACCTTAACCACAAAAGTCGATTTTCAAAAGACAAGAAGAGCATAAGAGGTCAAGCAAAGCTACTAATTCCATAGGAAACACCTTGTAATCTCCTATACTCTTGTAATCGTTCGATTTTTGGTATCATTCGATTAACTCGGTTAGTTTACCTTGGTTGAATTATTACTTTTGTATTAATTACGATGATTACGGGCTAATACCCTTGGGTATTAGCCATGATTATGAAGATTTAAATGTTTGGTTTGTTTATATTGAATGCTTAATTTATCGTTGATTGCTTGTTTATGTTTATCAATTCATACTTGTTTACGTGCTTTTGTATGCGACCTATCATTCAACTGGATCTAGTGATACCGACCAAGTTAGCTAGATGCCGGGATGGCTCTCCATATAGTGATTTATATATCTAGATCAATAGGACCACAATTAATGCCCTATCTTTACCTTTGGGATATGTGAACAAGTTGGACTAGCAGGTGACCTAGGATCAACAAATAACATACTGATTCCTTTGGTAAAGACTTGGACAGTGGACTACTAGAATATAAATTGCCATTAAGCAGTAAGTCGGTAAAGTCTCTATGAGCTAGGGTTTAATAAGATCACCGTTATTATTCTCCGATGATAGATTATGATCAGCAAATAGGATGCTTTATGCGGATGCGTTTAATTGTGACAGAATTCTACGTGTCTAGGTTTTAGGAAGAAGTCCCGCCTAAATCTTGGAATGATATGCCTCCTCGAGATAAGCACTCATTGCACTAAATAAACAAACCAACGTTTTAATTGGATTAATCATGGTTAATACAGTTTTCTTATATTTGGCTAGACCGCTCTTCTATCTTTTTTTATCTGCTTGCGTGTGTTATTGTATTTTAAATTGATCTAAGTTACCATAAAACCTGTGCTAGTCTCTCAGACTGAAACCCCCTCCTTATCCATTAGAATTAGGATTAACATAGGTTTAGCATAGGTTTAAGATAGAATAGAATTAACATAGTTTAAATTAACATAGTTTAGTTAACCAAAATATTGATAGAATAAAAGATTTCGTTCTCGCTCTTAGTGATCGACACCCTACTTACCAACGAAACTACATCTGATCAGGTACACTGTCCGTTAAAGTGTTGTTTTAGGCAAAGTCGGCAAAATATAAATGTAAAACTTGATAATAAATATTACCTACACACAACGACATAATCACCCGACCTCCCAAGATAGTGGATCTTTCAATCAACGACAAGTATGGTGTTTTAAAGATGTTGGATATTAGTAGCTCGCAAGTGATGTCCGTGCCAGGTATAAGATTCTCGATAGCTAAAATGTTGGGTGACTGGTCACCAAACAATGGAAAAGAAGGATGTGGTGGTTTATACTTTATGGATCGAGTTATGGGTTCCTTGTAGAAATTGTATTGGACGTTAATCTGGAATGAGGCATCATGCGACGATTACTCCATTCATCCGGGGAGCAGATAAGATGTACATGATTGGGATACTGTACTTATATGTACTGCTGGCCGAGTATGAAGAAGGATATAGCTACGTATGTTAGTAAGTGTTTGACTTGTTCAAAGGTGAAGGCTGAACATCAAAGACCTTTGGGTTTGTTACAACAGCCGGAGATACCTGAGTGGAAATAGGATAGAATAACTATGGACTTTATTACGAAGTTGCCAAGATCTAGTAGTGGGTATGATACAATTTGGGTAATAGTCGATAGACTGACTAAGTCAGCTAATTTTCTGGCTATACGTGTGTAGGTGCTGAATCAAATGAATATCATATAAACAAATATAAATGCAGCGGAACATGCACCTATCAACGGATCCATAGAGTCACATGATCAATCAAATAAATAACAACGATTATTACCTCTGCAGCGTGATCAGTAGAATCAAAGAACAAACTTTTCTTGTACACGATCTATCCAAGAAACCAAGTGACCAAAGTAGATCACCTCTATGAATATCCACACTACACTTCACTGTATACCTCTTGGATGCTAGTCCTTAAACCCGTAACCTTGGATAATACTTTGAATGAACAAGAATCAAAGTGACTGATCAAGAAAACAAAAAAACTCCTCTTTTTTTGTTTATGCCGTCCCTTTTATAGGAAGAGAGATGAGAAAAACTTGGTAAGTAGTTAATTTATTTGTAACTCATAATGACTAAATCAATTAGTAGTTATCATGATCCAATTAACTTGGTAAGTGTTTAATTGATTTGTAACTCATAATGACTAAATCAATTAGTAGTTATCATGATCCAATTAACCATTAACCCCCTTGAGATTTCCTTCTCTTTTCTTTTACATCCTAGGCCGGCCATATGGTAGGCTCAAATGGGCTTGCCATTTGTTTGCTCAGTCCAATAAACTAAGTACATTACGTAGTTATTATAAGCCCAACATTGATCCCGAGTTACGTAGTTTATTTATATACCGTGAATATAATAAACACGACATATACAGTGGCACCTCAGTGTATATGTGTGTGACCCCATAGGCTCACATGTGTCTACCCGTATAATTATTTATTATGACACGAGCATACTCCAACAGCTCCCACTTGCGCACGTCATAATAATCAAGTAATAATACAAGCAAAGGTTAGCGTGTAGCAACACGCCAATGGCCCCAGAAACATATGAGGATTGTTTCTTAAACATCGTATTTTAAATGGTTTAGATATCAATCATTCTTTTGTTACAAACACTTTGTTAAACATAAGACACGAATCTTAAACCATTCTAATGTTTAACATTCTGTTTCTTGATATATACATTGAACAAGATTACCAAATTAATCAAGTATTATCTTAATTACATTTGATGCGGCCACACATACATCTGTTCAAATCATCGAGGGGCCTAGTAGTATCTTTCCCCATAACATGTGGAGTAACAAATCCTATTTTGACTGCACGTGTTCGTTATGTGTTTCACATCCCTCCTGTAAATGGCCTTTATAGCAGGCTTCAACAGGTTAGCGTTGAACCATATCTAAGATTGACATTCCACACATACAAAACCTACTTGCATCTCAAGTATGAAGATGAGAGGTATAACCACTTGCGAGATTCACCATTGATGCTGATCCATGTAGTGAATACCCGTAGGTTGGGTCAGTCCAATGTTCATCCTATGAACAACATATGAGTATGGCGGTATCATCCTTTAATATTCATACTATATGAATATGCCCAAAACACTCACATTTGCCTTAATTCAATGATGCTCCCGTATCATTAACTAACAATGGAAATTTTTGGAATAAATAAATTATTCATGGAATTAAACATGCTAATATAGAACACAGTTGTATAAATGAATACGATCATACCAGGTATATCAATTCATTGTTTAATACAATTGCTTAATGTTCCATTATCCAAATACTAAAAACAGATATACATGATACTACTAGCAGGTAAAAGTTCAATGTTCCTAGCATGATAAACATGTTTGGTACAAGACATTAACTTTGTAAAAAGTACCAATGATACGTGTGTATTATATATATAAGGTAAAAGCAATTAGGGCAAACTACTCTTGTGAAAGAGTAATAAGCTAATCGCTAATAAAATATATTTTTGGAAAGTATTGATGAGAAAATTACCCTTAGGAAAGGATAAAGTTCAAATCGTTCCCGAGTTGTTTTCCTAACGAAGCGTGAATATTGAAAATCTTGTTTCAGTTCGTGATCGCGTGCTTGAATAATAGATATTTTAGATTTTGAATTCTAAACCTAATAACGCAAACGGAAAGCATATAAAGGCATGCTAGACTAGAAATAAAGGCAACTTAAAATTCTAACGACATTTAAAACGATTATAAACTAATTAATAACTAAAATTTACTAATTAATTAACTAAAATGACAAATTAAAACTCTAAAAACTCAAAGTGCAAATTTCTTAACCTAAAATACTTAAACTAATTTTAAAAAAACAGAAATTATTATTTTTTTGAAATTTTAAACTATTTAAAACTAATTTTAAAACTAAATTAGATTAAAATTAAACTAAAAATACTAAACTTAATTATAAAAATTTGAGAAAATTTATAAAAATACTAGGCACTATTATAAGGGTTTACAAAGAAAAATGGTTCAAAAAGCTAAAGCCAACAAGCTGTTAAAACTCATTAAGCTGAAATAAGCTAAAATCTAAATAACGTATAAGGAATTAATTATGCAAAGGTGTGTGTGTTGTGTGGGGGAGGTCACAGGTTCGAGTCCTTTGACTATCCCTTTTTGGAAAACTTTTTTTTTCTTTTTGAAAAAGCTAAAGATTAAGCTAAAATGAGAAACTTTAATAAAGGACTTATTGACAGAATTTATTTTTAAGCTAAAAAAAGACGGTTTAAAAGCTATAGTTTGGTTTTTTTAGTCTTTAACATATAGTTAAAACTGTTTGGACATAATAAGCTCAAAGATGACCAAAAAGCTAAAAGATGACCAATAAGCTAGAAACAGACCCTACCCTAGACCTAATAAGAACCAAGGATTAAAAATAAGCAAGCACAATAAGCTGATAAACAACTAACCCATTGAGACAGTTGGCACAAAAACACTTTTAAAGGACAATAACCACTATTTTAAGCTGAGATTAAATAGGTAATAAGCAATATGAAAAAGCTAAAAACTGAAAACACAAGAAGACCTATACTTTAATTACTCAAATAAGCTAGAATTAAGCAAACTAGATAAAGAAATAAGCTAGAAAAGGAAGTTGAAAATGACAGTCTACTACTATTTTTTTTGGACTTTTTGAAATGAAATGACACTTTTGTAGCTTAAAATTAAGACTCAAAAACTACTTTTGACCAACTGAAAACTTAAAACAGATTAACACTAGACTCTAATAAGCTAAATGCAACAAAAATTAATCAAAGTTTAGCTAGAATTTGACCATTAAGGATCTGAAAATTTGGACACTAAACCCATCTAACTTGACTAAATTTTGAGCTGAATGTTTAAAGAGGCAATACCGTAGACACATGACTCAAAACAGATGTACAATGATTCAAATGAGTCCCATTCTAAGCACAAAATCCACACCTTAAGTACATTTTTAAGAAAATTGACTAATAAGCTGTTTGAACAATTTTTGAAACTGACAAACTTGGAAAATTAATAAAACAAACTCTAAACTTGAAAAGACTACTTTTAAGCTTATAAAAACTTGTTTAGAAACTTAATTAGAGCTTATGAAATCCAGAATGATAACCAAAAACAAATTACAAACTATTTAACCATATTAAAATTGCTTATCCCAAACACCTCCTTAAACCTAGAACAACCTTTTTTAAGCTAAAACAGATCATTTTAAGCTTCAATTAAGTTAAACAGATAAAGCTCTATCATTATTTAGGCCAATTAAGCAAAAAATTTAGGAGATTAAGTACTATTCTATAAGCTAGACTAATAAGCTAGTTTTGATTCAAAATGACAGTTTTGATTCAAAATGATAGTTTTTATGTAAATTTCAAATTAAGCTACTACTAAACTACATTAAGCTAATTCTAGACATGATAAGCACATAAGCATAGATTAATAAGCACAATTGAGCAGTGAATAAGCAAAATAATCAGTTTGATAAGCTGAGATTAAAATTAAGCAAAAATAAGGAAAAGTAAACATACCTTAGTCCTTTGCTTAAAAAAGGACCAAAATGCTCTTTAGAGCTTATCTACTAGCTTCAGCTTATTGTAAATAAGCTGGTACAGTCTAATAAGCCCATCCAAATCTGGCTTATCATCCAGTATAAGCTGAAAGCTTATTTGTACAAGTTATTACTAGATACCGATTAAAACAACTTATAGGAACTTATTCAAAGCTTATTCGAATTAAAGGAAAATTGCATAAAATTAAAAACTGAAATTAAAGAACAATTTAAAATGAAATCACACTTTTATTAATTCAAATTCAAAGTACAATGCTTAAAGAGAAAATACATTTAAGAAAAAGCTGAAAATAAGCTATCTATTTTACTCCTACTCCTACACTACACTAGATAATTTTACTATGTGAGATTGAGCCTCTATTTATGGGGGTGAGAGAAGCTTCTAGGCTGGAGGAGCATCCTAAATCATCCAATCGTAGCCCTTCATTTGTAAAAAACCCTTAGGGAGTCTTGGGATCGCTAACGTGTCAGGTTATGACGTGTTAGCTTGCCACATCGACCTTCTAGAAGTGATTTGGGTGTGTGGGGGGATTGGAATTTACTCGTACTTTGTTGCAGGTGAAAATGAGAGGGAATGGATAAATAGTGAAATTTGACTCGTGTTATCTCTTTGACTTGGATATAGGGATTTGGACTTGGGCTTATAACTTGGGCTTGGTTAAATTGGAATGGATTTGGACTTGTATTTTATATAAGTCTTATGAAAAATATCATTCAAGTGTTAATGGGTTGACCCGGCTCATGGGTTGGCCCATTAAAAATGAATATGCCTTCGACTTCACTTTCTCACGCTCTTCCAATCTCGTGCTCGGTTTTGTCCTTTTTGGCTTTGTTTTTGTCCTTTTATTGAATATCTATTACCTGCAAGACACAATTCGCAATACAAACGTATACAATGCATTTTTATACCGTTTTCGTTCATTATTGGTCTTTTTAGCTTAATATTAAGAAATAAATGATATGTGTTTAAGCACATATCAAAATCCCCCATACTACGCTATTGTCGTGTCCTCACGCAATGATATAAATACACGCTTGAAACCAAAAATTTCAACCCCCCTAAACTAATTACATCGAAAAGTATCTAAGTGTTCATCTAAGGGGATTAAGAAATCAATGGTTTGAAAAAGCCCCCCTTTACCATTCTTTTCATATATATATATATTTTTATTTTTTATTTTCACAAGTGACAACATGTTCGACTTTCATTATTTAATTATAACTTTTAGGATCACGGAACAAGAAATACTTATAAAAAGTGTCCAAAATGATAAATTCACCGTCCTCGATTTTTCACCCGCCCCGAACCAAGCTTAAAAAAAATGAAATCATTGTTAAATACAAGTTAAGATGCTAACACTACTCATATTTGTAATTTGTGCAAGCCTAGACTAACTTTTCACTCCCGATGGATCAATATCTATAAATGTGTATGTGCTCATTTTGAATTTTGACCATCCAAACAACATTTTAACAAAGTTGTAATCCTTCTAAATTTAATAAAAAGCATAACGTTCCCCCCAAGAATTATGATTTTGAAGGCGAGATCATTCCATGTAGCGACTTTCTTCTCTGCACATCCCAACCGAGACCGGCTTAGGTGACCAGGCTTTTGACACCCCACAGAGAATAGTATCGGAACTCACGAACCTTTGGTATCAAAAACTCTTAGGCTTCCCGTTAAACTAACACTTCATTTAGAAAGACCACAACTTAAAACGAAATAGTCTTAGTTCAAAAGCATATTTAACTTTAGAAAAAGAGATTTTCCCTATATTTATTCAATCACATACATTATACTTAACATTAATATTATTATACTTATAACCTGCACCCTTTAAACGAATAGTCACATCGGGCGCGAACCAACCATGATCCAGTTGTCTTATTTCGGCTTCGGTCCTTGCCTTATATGAAGACTGTCACATCGGTATGCGAGCCGACCATGATCCAATAATCTAACAAGGTATTATTATTATTATAATTATAATTATTATTTATCTTTTTATTTATTTTTATTTATTTTTATTTTTTTAACACTTTTCATTACCATGATATATAGAAAATTTTTTTAGAAAATTTAAGTATAAATTTGAACCAAGACTAAAATGTCTAAAAATGTTGATTTTAAAAGGACTTTTAAGGGTGATAAAACCACTAACTTGTCTAATTTCTGAAAAGAGCACGTATTATTAGTCCGGTTAAAAGCTTCGGGGAGGAAAATCCACAAATTACACTTATGAGCTCTTAAGATTTCCAACTAATCCTTGCTTAGCATCCAACTTATATTCAACTCTATCATTTTTCGTTCTTCGCAAATTTAAAATCTTTAATAAAAAGATCCGCGAATGCTTAGTCTAATAAAATCAAGCTTTGCATATTTAAAGTCTATTATAGAAACTTGCAAACTCTTAGCTTTTTCAAGCTAGAATTCGCGTTTTAAAGCTTCTTGCATAAAAGACTAGCTAAAGCTTAAATTTATATAGGTTAAGGGGCAAGCTAGAACGCAACATGCTCGATCAAGTCAAAATTCATTCTTGTTCTCACCATCAGAAAGTCAAAATTTTGTGTCAAAACACTTATTTTATTTTTGAAATTTTTTGTTTTTTTTCTTCTTCATAAAATCACATATTTTTGGTATTTTTGGTGGCAAAACGAGGTTACGTAAAGACAAAGCAAATGCAAGTAAGATCAAATCGATAGATACGCCCCCTATACTAGAACTAAACATTGTCCTCAATGTGAGACTGCCACCCCCATACTAAAGTCAAATGCATAATCCTAATATAAAAGGGTCTCTACGTAAATCTAAAGCCGTTTATTAATTATGCTAATAGATAAACGTTAGTCAATAAGATCTAGGATATCGGATTCCCATATATAAGCATGCTAAGGATTGAAGCTCGAGTGAACGATGGACAAAACCACAAGTACAGGAGTCTTTATAATCCGGGGCAATCCTGAACATAAAACACAAGCCACGAAACACGAGAAATCAGGAGGCGAGCCTCATCTCATCACACTTATTAGAAAATAGAATAAGAAGATAGAAACACGGGTTGCCTCCCAAGAAGCGCTTGTTTTTGTGCGAGTCTCTAGCTTGACTCTCCTCATATCATCGTGATATTAAGGACGAATCATATGGAAGAGTAAATCTCCATTGGACTTCATTCAAGATGTTTAGATAAACATTGAAGCACATGAAAGT
Organism: Tanacetum coccineum; assembly: GCA_026074375.1. NCBI lineage: Eukaryota > Viridiplantae > Streptophyta > Magnoliopsida > Asterales > Asteraceae > Tanacetum > Tanacetum coccineum. The sequence goes on along the minus strand of BQNB010036878.1, from coordinate 40,188 downwards.
TCCACTCCGATGAGATGCCGCCGGCTTTAAGGAATAGAAACTATAAGCGGAGATGTCGGGGTAAAAAATGGTGTCCTTAATCCCGGAGGAGAAAAGAAAAGAAGAATCCATAGAATAAGTGAGATAAGGAAGAAAAATTCTGATAGAAAGCGTGAAGGAAAAATAATGGCGATCCTCAAAGGGTAACTTCACATATGTTGGAGAAAACATCTTCTCATGAATCGTGGGGTCGAAAACCTTAACCATACTCTTCAAATCATTAAAATCAGGTTCATCATTTAAGCTTTTGGGTCAATATCTAAAAACACCTCGAGAGGGAGATTATGGGTAGTTTCTTTAATAAGCAAAATCTCAAGATAGATAATGTCTCCCTCCGAGTCATAATAATCGTCCTCAAAATCCGTAGAAACATCAATATCTAGAAAAACATTGATCTCATCAATATCGCCTCCGGGGTCGAAACACTCATCTTCATTAGCATAAAAAAGGGTGTGACCATCAAATCGGCTCATCAAGTCTAGAAACATAAGAGCCCTCGCTCTCGATGTCCTCTAATACCTCATTAAAAAGAGGATTTACGTCACTAGAGATGTACTCGTCATTGAAATCAAATAGAGGGTTTAAGTAAATCTTAACATTTTCTTCTGGAACATCCTCCTCAGGAAGTGACTCGTTATCACTAGAGGTAAAATCATCATTAGAATCGAAGAGAGGATTCGAGAAAATCACGGTATTATCACAAAAAGGTAAATCACACTCATTGTCATTGTCAGAAGTATCCTTGGACTCGCTTGGGATTGGGACAAGGTCCTCAACACTAGACTTTATTACTTTGTCAGATTCCTTTTCAGGAATAGTGCTAAGATGCTCATCCCCCATGTTGAGAGAGTCCTCGGGCTCCATAATCGGTAAGATGGGTGTGATTGCAATAGACAGAGGAATTTAAGAAATAATTTCATTTAAAGGAACGGTACTCTCGTCGTCATCATTGTAATCATCATCATCATCATCATCGTAAATAAAATTGAAACGTCACGAAGGCTCGCGAGTATGAGTACTAAGATTAGCCGCATGCTCTTGTTGATGTAACTTTACAACCAAGGATTGCATAGCTTTAAGAACATCATTCATCCTTTGCTGGTTAAGGTCTTCTTGATTACTCTAAGGCTGATGATTGATGGAATTCTACGGGGTTTGGTTAAAACCATAGGAATTAGAAGGATTAGGATCGACGTAGTTTTGATGCCACGGTTGACACTGAAAATTCTCATGAGGACCCCCACAATGCACACAACAAATATATTCTTGAGAAAAACTCGGTGAATTTTGTAGATAATAATTATCACCAAAGTTTTGATTGTAGCTCGGTTCCTGCTCATAGACAAGCGGTACCCATGGTGGACAATCAAACCCATAGTGAGACTCGTTCCTACATAACTCACACGAGTATGTCTGGGGTTGTGGAGGGTAGTTGAAAACATTTGGAGAATCATTGAAAGAGTTTGGATTTAGATCATAAACGAATGAATTTTCCGTTCTAGAAGCGCAAAACGAACAAAATCCATTTCTAAGATTATTTCTACACCACTCGCAAGTACACCGTCGACAAAGTAAACCATCTAACGGACCTCCACACCCAAAACAACCATGCTGGTTGAACGAGGACATAAGAATTAAATGAATAGGAGGTTAGAAAAGATAAGAATTAAATGATATAGAAGATAGAGAATAATATTTTTGAAATTTTATATAATAATAAGTAGAAAATAAAAATATTTTTGGAAAAGATTATCAAAGGTGCACGGTAGCTCTCTAGAAAATGCACAAAGAAGCGGAGGAGCAGGTAAGCGCGAAGCGTTTAAAAAACATTCTACTTTCGTATAACACCCCCATTTTGACATATAGCAGCGAAAGCTAATCTGGGGTATTATTTCATAGTACAACAGTCATAATCATAGAAAACGAATCGTAAAGAGACGTTTTTAGAAAATTTAGTTATCATTCATTTATTCATCAGAGTTTTTACAAAAGAGAGGTCCCAAAATCTACATGAAAACATAAAGTTTGAATGATAACAGTTTAGCCATCTTCAAGTCCGTGCCACTCCGTGCCATGTGATGCTCAATTACCTGAGATAAACATGCTAAAAAGATCAACATAATGGTTGAGTGAAATTCATAGGTTTATGTTAAACAGTTTGAATACAAGTTCAATAGTGGGTTACGTTGTTATACACCCATAAGTGTAATAATTGCAATGAGTACAATTATTATAGAAAACAGTATTATTGCCCTAAGCTCATGACACCGAGACCTTGAGATAATCAATAATCACAAGAAGTTGCCCCAACGGGTGCCTTTGCCAAACACCCGCATAGTGATTCAAATGAAGTGCGTTTGGTTACCAGAAAGTATAGGTACACTCCATCGGGGAGTTAGTCTGAATAGATCTATTCACAGCATTCGCGCTTACTCCGAAAAGTAATTAACTGTTCATGATAGTGGGGTCTTAATGGCAAAAGTAAGGACTTAGGCAATAATATATCAGGATAGCATACAGTTGGAAAAACACTCGTATTCATGGTTTATAGCATGTATCCCCCTCGCGGGTTTATGAAAACATTATAAGATTTAAAATGCGAGGCTATGAACTCACCTTAACAGGGAAAATCTGATTGATGGCAAAAGTATATCAAGTGAAAGTAACGGCCTCGTCACACAACCTGGGGTAATATGTCAAGTCTTAGTGTGATGGTTTATGTTTCAAAACTTCATAAAGTTTAACATTTGATTTATTAATTTATGGAAATATTGTATCATTGTTCGGGCTATCATAATCCAGAGGCCATGTAGTATCGTTTGAGGAGTCAGGGCACTTTAAATCGTAAACCCAGCAAACTCGTCAAAGCAAATACCCAAATGGAACCCCTCACAGGTAATTCCCTAGTAACGTGATACAATAAGATTTTAAGTTTCTTTAAAATCTAGTCGATGATAAATTACATTAAATATATAACGTAATTGTTTTATAATGCGTCGATCGATTATTATAAAAGATTGTTGGGTAGGGGTTTTAATGAAATCGAGTTTTATAATATTAAAATATATTTTTATAATTTATATAAAAATATTCTTTTTTATATTTGTAAGTCTGCAAAAATGGCAATATATACCGTTGGTTTATAAATTTTTACAAGTTTAGTCCTTTATATATAAAGTATATGTAATTTAAACCTTTAACTTTGGAACTTGGCAAAACAGCCCCTTGTAGTTATAACTTTAGGAAAATGACATTTTTAGCCCCTCTAGTTATAAATTTCAAAAAGTTACGATATATACCCCTATGCATGAAAACATTTGCAAATCAAGTCTAAAATTTATAATTTTGATATTTTTTGAAAATTGAAAGAGTTTTACAGGTCATAGCTTATTAGAATAAGCTAAAATAAGATGTTCTAATGTAACAAAAGTTTAGAAAAAGGATTCGTTAGCTAGAAAATCAAAACGGGTTATTTTTTGGGTTTTAACAAAAAACGTATGGGTTTGAGGATTCAAGGCTTGAACAAGAGTTCATATAGGATCTTAGGAGTCTTATGAATATTTTAAAACAGATTATGAGTTTATTGAACAAGATTATAAGCTTACTTGAACTAAAATGGGTCAAAATGGGTTGTTTGAGTTCGTACGCCTAGAAACGACTTCAAGGGTTTCTTTTTCTTGGTTCTTGGCTTCAATTCTGATCTTGAGGCTTCTCTTGATCCTCCTTGGTCTACTTTGATCTTGTTAGAACTCCATTTGAGTATGTATTAGAGATTTGAGGTGTGTTTGAAAGGGTTGCTTGGATTCGACTTATATAGGGTTCAAAAACCCTTTGGTGCCCAAGAATACTTGGAGTAGGGATCAAGGGCTGTAGAGTGATGACTAAGGAAGAGTATAGGGTGAATAGGAAGATCTAGAACTAGCTATGATGAGGTGTGGGGTGGTGGTGTAGCCGTGGCATACAAGAAGGGACAAGGAGGTGACAAGACAAACTTGGTGGCCAAAGGAGGTGATAGAGGTGCTTGTTGCTTGCTTGGTGACATAGTGGTGATGTCATAGAGGTGCTTGAGGTGCTAGGTTGCTAGCTTAGGTGTAAATGGGTCAAAAATGAAAGAAAAAGGGGTGTCGGGTTTAGTTTTGGTCTTGGGTTAGGGTTTTTGGTTGGAATTTGAATTAAGGTTAAGGTTTAGGATAGATTAGGTTTTAGGATTAAGGTTTAATGTTAGGATTAGGGTTTAGGATTAAGGTTTAAGGTTTAGGATTAAGGTTTAGGGTTTAGTTTTAGGTTTAAAATGAAACTAGGGTTTTAGGGTTTCATTTAGGGTTTAGGGTTTAAGATTAGGGTTGATGATTTAGGGTTTAGGTTTAGGGTTTAGAAGTCATGCATTAAGTATTTGTACCTTGTGCTAAAGTGGTAGTAAGAAACTAAAGTGATTTATGAGATAAAATGATCTAGTTTGGTTTTCTTGCATTATTGACTTGTACATTGGGCTTTAGAAAGTTGTAACTTGATTTAGGAGGGAAAAGATATTCAAATGTTATGCATTGTACACTTTTACATATACTTAAAGGCTTGCACATTCATTTTATATGTATACATTACATATAATTAGGGTTTTGATATAAACGTTAATGAATAAAGTCTATTTTGATATAACGTTGTAAATTGTATGTTAAATGGGTAATGTACTTGGTAAAAATGATATTAAGATATAGAATTGACATATGTGATGTTTACATGATATAAACATAGATATAGATGGCATTGGTAGAGGTTGCTTGAGCTCGTTTACTTTAGAGATGCAAGTTATGTTGCATAATGAGATAAAGAAAAAATTTCCCTATAAAAAGGTGGTATATTTATAGTAGATGGATATTACAGTGCATCTAATTTAATAGATGGATAATTACAGTGATGAAAATTACGGTTTGTTATAGTCTTCCTCCCTTAAAAGAAATCTCGTCCCGAGATTTAGTTGGATGCCGGAGTGATGTTTGAAAATAGATGTGGATACTTGGCACGAATTTGATCTTCGCGTTCCAATGTAAATTATGGTCCTCTTTTGGAGTTCCATCTTATTTTGACTATAGGAATACGACTTTGTATTAGTTGCTTGACTTCTCGATCCATGATCTCCACTGGTTCTTCCACAAATTTGAGTTTGTCATCGAGTCGAAGTTCTTTCATTGGAATGACAAGGGATTCGTCAGATAAGCATTTCTTTAGATTAGAAACGTGGAAAGTACTATGGACATTACTGAGCTCTTCAGGAAGCTCAAGTTTATATGACAAGGCCAATCGTTCATGGATTTGAAATGGTCCAATGTACCAGGGATTAAGCTTTCCTTGTTTTTCGAATCGGATGACACCTTTACGAGGTGACACTTTTAACATAAACACGATCTCACAAACTTGAAATCTAAAGGCTTGCGCCCTTATTTGGCGTAACTTCTTGCCGATTCTTGTATTTGCAAGCGTTGTTGAATTTGTATATCCTTTTCAGTGGTTCATGGATTATTTCTGGTCCACGTAAGTTGAACATCTCCAATTCGGCCCAGCAAACTGTGTGATCTACACTTTAAACCATCAAGTGCCTTAAAAACTGTGCTGCTTAAATACTGCATGGTAATTGTTACTGTAAGAAAATTCTACTAATGGTAAGTGTTTTTCCCATCCTTTTCCAAAATCTATAACACAGACTCAAAGCATGTCTTCGAGTGTTTGGAAGGTTCTTTTCACTTTGCCCATCAGTTTTGGGATGATATGCCATACTCATGTCTAATTGAGTACCTAAAGCACTTTGTAATGATTGCCAGAATCTGGATGTGAAATGACTGTCACGATCCGAGATGATGGATATTGGTACTCTATGCCGGGAGACTATTTCTTTGATGTATAACCTTGTAAGGGTACTATCTGTCTCTCGGGTAGAGATAAAATGCGTGGATTTGGTAAGGCGATCAACAATGACCCAGATTGTGTCATGTCCGTTTGATTTTTTACGTAGTTTTGTGATGAAATCCATTGTTATTCTTTCCCACTTCCACATAGAAATCTCTGGTTGTACCAGTAAGCCAGATGGCTTCTGACATTCTGCCTTAACTCTAGAACATGTCAAACATTTACCAACATATTCAGTGATGATTGCCTTCATGTTAGGCCACCAATAGAGTTTCTTTAGATCCTGATACATCTTGTCAGAACCTGGGTGCGGGATACTTTGTTTTATGGGGACTCATGGCATGATTATGTCTTCAGATTTCCAATTACTTGGTGACAGCATTGGTTTTTAATACAACGAGTTCCATCAAGACGTATTTCAAATGCTTTATCCATTCCTCGTAAGTTTTCAGCCTTGACATTTTCTTCCTTGAGTGCTTTAGTTTGAGATTTAAGAATTTGTGATGGTAATTTTGGATAAATGGTCATAACTAATGATCTAACTCGGAGTGGTTTAATTCGTTCCTTCCGGCTTAAGGCATCTGCTACAACATTTGCCTTTATAGGATGGTAGTTGATTTCACCAATGTAATATTGCAAGCAATTCTAGCAACGGCGTTGTCTTATGTTTCAAACTTTTTCGATCAAGGATATGCTAAGACTTTTATGATCAGTGAAACACAGTACATTGGTGCCTACATATAGTGTCTTTAATTTAAGAGTTGACACTATGCTTCCGAATTCAAGATCATGAGTGGTATAGTTTTCTTTATTAGGCTTAAGTTGTCGGGATGCATATGCAATAACCTTCTCTCTTTGCGTTAACACCGCTCCCAGACCTTGATGGGATGCATCACAGTAAACAACAAAATCGTCATTTCCTTCGGTATTGCTAAGATTGGAGCTCATATAGCTTCTTATATTTAAAGTAGTTGAAAGCAGACTATTGGTCTTTTTTTTTTTTCGCCCCAGATATACTTCTTGTTTTTCTGGGTTAATTCAGTCAAAGACTTTGCAATCTTTGAGAAATCTTTGATAAATCTTCGATAATAACCGGCGAGTCCTAAGAATTGACGTATTTTTGTGGGTGTAGTAGGAGATGTCCAATTCTTAACTGCTTCAATCTTGGCGGGGTCAACATGTCCTTGACTATCAATTAAGTGTCCAAGAAATTGCACGATATGAATCTAGAAATCACACTTGGAGAACTTGGCATACAACTTCTCTTTCTTGAGTAATTCTAGGATTATTCTCAGATGATTTGCGTGCTCTTCCTTGTTACGAGAGTAGATGAGAATATCATCGATGAACACTATTACGAATATGTCCAAGTATGGTTTACACACACGGTTCATGAGATCCATGAATACAGCAGGTGCGTTAGTTAAATCAAATGGCATTACTTGAAATTCATAATGTCCATATCTTGTTCTGAAAGCATTCTTGGGAATATCTTCATCCCTGACTCTCAGTTGATGATAGCCTGATCTTAAGTCAATCTTCGAGTAGACACTCAAACCTTGAAGTTGGTTAAATAAGTCATCAATCCTGGGTAATGGGTAACGATTCTTTATGGTAAGTTTATTCAACTCTCGGTAATCGATACACATTCTGAAAGATCTGTCTTTCTTTTTGACAAATAAGACAGGAGCTCCCCAAGGCGAAGTACTTGGTCGGATAAAACCTCGATCTGATAACTCTTGAAGTTGGTTAGATAGTTCCTGCATTTCTGAAGGAGCTAATCTATAGGGTGCTCGGGCTACAGGTGTTGTTCCTGGAATTAAATCGATTTGGAATTCTACTTGGCGAACGGGAGGAAGGCCAGGTAGATCTTCAGGAAAAACTTCTGGGAATTCTCTGACTACTAGGATATCTTCTAGTCTTTTCTCGTCTGACTTCTTTTCCATTACTTGGATTACGAAAACTTGACAACCTCGGGATATATATCTTTCAGTTTTTATACAGGATATGAGACTTAGTCGGGTTTTACTTTGGTCACCTCGAATGATCAAAGTTTCACCGTTAATTGGGATGTGGATGACTTTCTCGTCACAAATAATTCTAGCATGATATTTGGATAACCAATCCATACCAATGAAGATATCGAAACAACCGAGTTTGATCGGCATAAGATCAATTTTGAAAGGTTGGTTTAACAAAGTCAGAGTTGCACCGTGAATAACTGTGTTTGTGCTTACTAGATTTCCGTCAGCCATTTTGATATTGTAAAAGGTATCTATTGTAATGGGTAGAATATTTAGCTTAGTGGCAAGAGATATGGATACGAAGCTTTTATTAGCTCCAGAATCAAATAATACTCTAGCTAGATGTTAGTTTAGATGGAACATACCCGTGACTACGTTTGGGTCTTGGTGATCATTCCTATCCCTCAACATGTAGGCTCTTCCATAGGCATTGTTGTTGGTGGTCTTTCGGCACTGATTTGCATAATGCCCTTTCTCTCCACAGGCATGACAAGTAACTATCACTGGTAGCACATTACTTCTAGTAGCTGGCCCTTTGTTTCTGCAGTTCTTGGTCAGATGGCCCACCTTGTTGCAAGTATTACACTTAACAGTGTAAGGTCCTGTGTGATGTAGAGTGCATTTCTTACATAAGGGACGGTTTCTAATATACCAATTTTTTTAGTTGGAGTGACAGCATAAGACCTGAAGGTATCCTGTCTTCGGTTCTATTGTGGTTGGTGATTATTGTAGCGGTAGTTGGTGTTGGTGTTACGGTAGTTGTTGTTGTTGAAAGTTCTTCTGTCGTCAAACTTTCGTTTGTGATCACTTGATACTTGCACCGGGGTGTGCTTTGTTACCTGATCCATTAGCCTCTGGGCTATGTTAATGGCTTCCTCTAGAGTTTGAGGTTTAGAGGCGGTAACATTCCCTTCAATACTTCGAGGCAATCCCCCGATGAAAACTTCCATCATTTTCTCAGAATCTGGCACCATAGTGGGACATAAGGTTGCCAATTCCTGGAATCTTCTCACATATGCCTTGAGATCATTCCCCTTCACAGTCAGATGGTAAAATTCGTCTTCCATCTTCTGGACCTCAGTTCGGGGACAATACTTCTTTATCAAAAGCTTCTTGAATTCAACCCAGGTAATCTTGTAAGCTTCTTCTATCCCAATAGGTTGGGCAAAAGAATTCCACCAGGATAGAGCTTCTTCAGTTAAAGTACCAGTAGCAAACTTTACCTTGCAGTCTTCGATACAGTTGCTACGGGAAAACACTGATTCAGTTCGCTTAAACCAGCGGATAAGTCCAACAGCTCCTTTCGTACCTTTGAAGTTGATAGGTTGGCAGCTCATGAACTCTTTGTAGCTACATTTTCTTGCTACAGGAGCTTCTCTTGGTCTGGTGGTATTATCAGTATTTGCCATGTTAGCGGCTTGTGCTTCCAGAGCTGCGGTAACACTGTCAGCAACTAGTTTCCTGATGGCAGCTTGAGTCATGGTTGGTGCTTCAGATGTTGATGTCCTTTTGGGAGGCATTCTATCAACATAAGACAACACGTAATAAGAATGATATCACAAGTCTTAAAATGAAATGCTTATTTTTAAACTTTAAGCATTTTTAACAATAGTGATATTAAAATCATAGATACTTATTTGATATGAATTCTAACAAGCATCTAACTTATCATGGTATGAATTCTTAAACGATGAGACCTTAGATGAAATATTAGTGAATTTGTTTTAGATGGATATACGTATTATGAAACAACAAGTATAACGGGATGCCATTGTATTATATCATATAACAACTTGCCTTATATGTACATAGCCCAAAATTTGACAAGTGGTTGTTATTTATACCACACATCCCGGGGATAGTTAAAAGCTATGACTAGTTCTCTAATCTAAGAGTTCGATGTCCTTTCTGGCTGTACCTTAGTTCAAAGATTGCATTCAGAAGACTTTTCTTGTCTGCTTGGTGACGAACTTGGATTTCTTCGATGATCTATTCTAGATTAGTCAATCCTGAGCGAGCCCGGAGCAATCTTGTTGTTATTATCCCATTTGCTTTCTTGAAGTTAGCAATTCGAAGCAAGAGCCTTTTTGGAGGTTCAGCTTCCAGAATTGCGAAATGTCTTGTTGTAATAATCACCCGACCTTTTTTGAGACCTTCTATTTTGTCTTCTATGTGCTCAATGCGGTCGAGAGAGAGTTCATCTAAGTGATTCGGGATTTCCTCAATTTGCTCCTCGTGACGTTCCAGACTTGTCTTACAAGAGCTTTCTCCTATCTCAAATTCTTGAGGTAGGGCAGAAGTAGAGGAGAATGATTGGTTATGGCCTTGTTTCTTAAGTGACAATAATTCCTCCGAAAGAAAGAATTCTTGAGGATTAAACATTGGAGATAACATTGTAGATGGAGGCATAATAGTTGGTGGTGGAATAGGTGTTTCTTTAGCATAGTATGCATGAATGACCTTCATATAGGGGTCATCATGAAAAAGTGAAAGAGTTGGTGAAACTATTGGAACTACACCAAATGAGTTATTTGAAGAGCTAGAATAAGTTTTTCCTGGTGAAGCTGGGACATAGTCCGGGGAAGCCGGGATATAGTCCGGAAAGTTAGAGGAAAAAGCATCCTTAATATCGGAAGTAGGATGGTTGGGAGAAGACATCACTCTGTTAACAACCCAGTAGTAAATAACATAAGTTATTTATATAATAGTATAATAGTTATGTATTTTTACATACTATTCAGGAGATGTAGTGGCAGGGAGGACTTTGATGAGAAAAGTAGTTATAGTTAAGGTTTTAACCTTTTTTTTGGTAAAGGGTTTCCTCGGCAAATATATTAACCAAAATAAACAGTTAAGTACAAATGGATGTGGCAGAAAGTACCACATTAACCTCAAGCTGCACACAGCTTGTTAAACAAGTGTTTATGACATGACATAAACACAAAATGAGCATAGTAAAATACATAAACTAAACTAGACATAAACCAAGATGAGAACATATAATCAAGCGAGCATCCCGCAACCTAGCAGCAACACGATAGGAGCAATAGATATCTAAATAAGGCTGCCTCCTTAAAAAACCTTTCCAAAGAAAACCTAGAGGGAAAAACCTTGAACAAGGCAAAAAGAGTACAACCCTCACCTGGTACTCCCATCATGGACAATACAATAGCTTGGAATCTTCCATTGGTCAAAGCAGCAAACTAGACTTTGTAGACCATCTTCCTTGAACTTGAAGTAACCAAACTTCATCTCACCGTTAAGAGAAATAACGCAACAATCTGACCCGAGGTCGAAGTCTTCATCTGAACAATCTAGCCATTCCTTTCTAGCCAAAGTAAGTAGGAAGTATAGCAACTAACGATCCTATAGATAATATTGTATGACTGTTTTTAACCTTTTAGATAAAGAATAATAAAAGCAACAACATCGCTAAGATGAGGAGGAATAGCGTCCATGCGGCAAAGAACACAAACCTTAGACCATACCTGCGAAGAAAAAGAACACTCAAAGAACAAGTGATCATGAGAGTCAGGAACTAAATCACACAAGGGGCATTTTAGCAGGTTTAAGTCGATACTCGGACCGACATCCCATTGCCGTAGCCTGCTTGTGTCTTTAACTTTTGCTGAATAACCAACCACATATGAATGGCATGACGGGGAATACAATGAGAGAACCAGACAACATTATACCAATAAACCATATCCGCCGTAGATCGAATCGTATCCCAAACATAAGCCACTGAAAAAGGTCGCAAAACTCCATCCCTATCCCGCCATATGAAATAACATCATCCGTTATCCATCACAACTAACCAGGGACATAAACTGAGGCCAAAAAAAGGAATCTGATAAGCCCGAATCAGTGTCCATCTCAAACAACCATCAGAAATTAAGGTTACTAACCGAGTTTTCAAGAGAAAAAACCCGATCATCACAATATTCCGATTAGAAAAGCAATCTTTAATCGGCACGACGGATCTGACCATCTATCAAACCAAACAGATGTAGATTTACCATTGTTAATCTTATGCCAAATAAAAGGTCTGATTGTTGATCTAAATTGGAGAAGCTTATGCCATCCCCAACTGGCATCACCTCTACAAGGCACATCCCAAAAACTACGACCTTTAAGCTTATATGTATGAACCCATTTAACCCATAGAGACTCCCTATGAGTAAAAATACTCCAAATATGAGTATCCATTAAAGCAATATTAAAATCCTCTATTCTACGAATACCAAGGCCACCCTCATGCTTAGGTATGCACACAGAATCCCAAGCAACTTTGGCTTTCCCTTTCTTCATCTCCCATTGGCACCAAAGAAAACCACGCATTAGCTGTTCTAAATCATGCACAATACGAGAAAGGAGGATAAAAACAGAAGCCAAGTAAATATGCATGGAAGACAAAATAGACCGAATTAATTGGAGGCGACCAGCAAGCGATAAGAACTTATTTCTCCAGTCATTGACCCTACTTTTAAGCTTTTTAACAAGAATTTTACAATCTCAGAATAAAAGTCTAGAAGAAATAAAAGGAACACCCAAATACCTGACCGGCAAAACACCTTCAGCAAATGGCATAGAGTTTAAGATAGATGCTTTAAAAGCATTAGGGACATTACAAAAGTAAGCAGTGCTCTTGGGAATGCTAGGAACAAGACCCGAAACCTGCTTAATTCCTCCAACGCTTCCATAATAACAGCAACCAAACTAGGATGACCACGGGCAAATAAGAAAAGGTCATCAGCAAAACATAGATTAATAATTCTTTGTTGTTCACAAAAGATATTGATATTGGAAATCATATGAATTCGAACCAAACGCTGCAACAATAAGGTAAGAATTTCCATAACAAGAGTAAAAAGATATGGAGATAACGGATCACCCTGTCGCAAACCACGCTTACCCTTAAACCAGCCATGCACATTACCATTAACGCTAATAGAGTAAGAGGCTCCAGAAACCCAAACCATAATCCATTGGACCAACTTTGGATGAAAACCAAAACCACAAGGGTAGTCTCAAGAAATTTCCAATTTTACAGTGTCCGTAAGCTTTTTGAATATCAACATTAAAATGCCACCTAGAGGACCATCACAGCCTCATTATGAAAGTTTCTCCATAAGTCTCTTGTGTAAGCAGGATATTATCAAAAATCCTACGACCAGGTACAAAAGCAGATTGGTTAATGCTAACAATATCACCCAACCCTTCTTTAAAACAATTAGCAATAATCTTACTAATACACTTATATAGAACATTATAGCAAGAGATAGGCTTGTAGTCATTGATACGAGCTGGGGTAGTAACCTTAGGAATAAGGGATATAATAGTATGATTTAGTTCTTTAAGAAGCTTACCAAAAGAGAAAAAAATCCTAATAACACAATAATTATCACCACCACACCACCTCCAAGCTTTCTTAAAGAAAGCAGCAGTAAACCGTCAGTGCCGCGGAGCCCTATCATTCCCCCAAGAAGAACATAGAAACACTCTAGATTGTCATCATCAGTGACATCACGCACCATACAATCAAGCCTTAGAATATATAATGACACGTAAAAAGGGGAGATCATTGGCATACCAGATGATTTTAGAAAACTCCTGTTATCTCCAAGGAACTGATTATAGTGTTTAACACGGTGGACTTTGATGAGAAAAGTAGCTATAGTTAATGTTTTAACCTTGTTCTCTATAACTGTGGCTCTGATACCAATCTATAACACCCTTATTTTTAACATATAGCAGCGGAAGCTAATCTGGGGTATTATTTCATAGTACAACAGTCATAATCATAAAAAACGACTCGAAAGAGACGTTTTTAAAAGATAAGTTATCATTTATTATTTCATCAGAGTTTTTTCAAACAGAGGTCCCAAAATCTACATGAAAACATAAAGTTTGAATGATAACAGTTTAGCCATCTTCAAGTCTGTACCACTCCGTGCCATAAGATGTTCAATTACCTGAGATAAACATGCTAAAAAGGTCAACACAATGGTTGAGTGAAATTCACAGGTTTATAATAAATAGTGTCAATACAAGTTATCATAAGAGTAGGTTACATTGTTATACACCCATAAGTGTAATAATTGTAATGAGTACAATTATTATGGAAAACATTATTATTACGTATAAGTTTATGGCACTCAAACTGACTAGTGTATATATCAATAATGATATATATAAAGATAATTGCCCCCGTGTAGGTAATTTTCATATACCTATGAGTTTCAAATATAATGTGTTTGGTTACCTATCCGGCTAACACAAACGAGATTCGTCAATCCCAATAGGCCTATTCACAGTATTCATGTTCACTCGCAAGTGATTAATGGTCCATGATGGTGGGGGTCTTTTGGCATAAAGGGACTTAGACAACAGATGCAATAATATATCAGGATAGCATACATTTAGAAAACACTTGTATTCATGGTTGATAGCATGTATCCCCCTCGCGGGTTTATGAAACATTTAAAAGCGTTAAATGCGAGGCTATGAACTCACCTTAACAGTATAGGGGAAATCTGATTGATGGCAAAAGTATATCAAGTGAAAGTAACGGCTTCGTCACGTAACCTCGGGTGATATGTCAAGTCTTAGTGTGATAGTTTATGTTTTAAAACTTCATAAAGTTTAACGTATATCTTTGATTTATTAAATTATGGAAATATTGTATCGTTGTTCGGGCAATCATAATCCAAAGGCCATGTAGTATTGTTTGAGGAGCCAGGGCACTTTAAATCGTAAACCCAGCAAACTCATCAAAATGAAAACTCAAATAAAACCCTTCATATGAAATTCCCTAGTAATGTGATACGATAAGATTTTAAGTTTCTTCAAAAGTTAGTCGATGATAAATTATGTTAAATATATAACGAAATAATGCGTCGATTTATGATTAATAACGATAAATGTGTCGGGTTTTAATAAAATCAAGTTTTATAATATTAATATATATTTTTATAAATGATATAAAAATATTATATTATATATTTTTAAGTTTGTAAAATTGGCAATATATACCCTTGGTTTATAAACTTTTACAACTTTAGTCCTTTATATATAAAGTATATATAATTTAAACCTTTAACTTTGAAACTTGGCAAAATAGGTCCTTATAGTTATAAATTTAGAATAATAACATTTTCAGCCCCTTTAGTTATAAATTTCAGAAAGTTATGATATATACCCCTATGCATGGAAATATTTGCAAAACAAGTCCAAAACGCCATGCAAGCTTATTTTAAGATTCCAAATGATATTTTCAGGTTATAGCTTTTTAGAATAAGCTAAAATAAGATGTTCTAATATAAGAAAAGTTTAGAAAAATGATTCGTTAGCTAGAAAATCAAAATGGGTCGTTTTTAGGGTTTTAATTAAAAACACATGGGTTTGAGGATTCAAAGCTTCAAACAAGATTTTATATATGATATTAAGAGTATTATGAATATTCTAATACAGAATATAAGCTTATGGAACAAGAACTTAGGCTTAATTGAGCTAAAGTTGAAATGAGTTTTTATGACTCGTACGCCTAAGAATGGCTTCAAGCCTTCGTTTTTCTTGCTTCTTGGGTTCTATTCTGAGCTTAGGGAATTCTCTTGATCTTCCTTGATCTGAGTTAGAACTCCATTGATGAGTATATGAGTTTTTGAGGTGTGGTTTGAAAGGGGTGTGAAGTTCGGCTTAAAGGTGGTTCAAGACCGTGATGCCAAGTTTTCTAGGGATTAAGGTAGGATCTGTATATATACTAAGGATGCCTATGATGAGTATGGGAGTCTATGATAGTAGCTAAGCAAAGGAGGTGACAAAGCTACTTGGTGGCCAAGTATACTAGCAAGGAGGTGATAGAGGTGCTTGCTAGGCTTCTTGGTGACATAAGGGTGAGGTCATGGAGGTGCTTGGATGGGTGCTTGGTTTAAAAATGGGTAAAAATGACATAAAAAGGGGTGTCAGGTTTGGTTCATTTTGGGTTAGGGTTTAGGGTTTAAAAATGTGGATTAGGGTTAGGATTAAGGGTAGATTAAGGTTTAGTATTAGTGTTAGGATTTAGATTAGGGCTTAGGATTAAGGTTTAAGGCTTAGTTTTAGGTTTAGGGTTTAGTTTTTGGTTGAAAGTGAAATTAGGGTTTAAGGTTTTGTTTTTTGGGTTTAGGGTTTTAGATTAGGGTTTAGGATGAATTAGGGTTTAGGTTTAAGGTTTAAAAGTCATGCATTAAGTGCTTGTACCTTGTATTAAGGTGGTGGTAAGAAACCAAAGTGATTTAGGAGGTAAAATAACCTAGTTTGACTTTCTTGCATTATTGACTTATACATTAAGCTTTAATGTGTTGTAACTTGATTTAGGAGGGAAAAGATATTCAAATGTTATGTATTGATACTTCTACAAATGCTTTAAAGGCTTGTACATTCATTTTATATGTTTACATTACATATAATTAAGGTTTTTATATAAACGTTAACGTTTAATGCTTGTTTTGAAATAACATTTTGAAAAGTACGTTATATGGATAATGTACTTGGTAAAAATGATATTAAGATATTGACTTGACATATTAGGATGTTTACATGATATAAACATAGATATAGATGGCATTGGTAGAGGTTGCGTGAGCTCGTTTACTTTAGAGATGCAAGTTATGTTGCATAATGAGATAAAACAAAATTTTCCCTGTAAAAAGGTGGTATATATATAATAGATGGATATTACATTGCATCTAATTTAATAGATGGATATTTACATTGATGAAAAATGTGGGTTGTTATACACATAGATATTATTATGATTATTATATAAATATAAGGATAACTATTGTTTACTTTTCATACTGAAATAATAACACTCTTTGATTTTCCTCCCGTTTATAAAAATGACTTCAACGGAGGTGATATAGACTAGCAAGGCCATACTTATTTTGCACTAAAATTTCATACCCGTATGCGCAAATATTTTCTGCAGCCTATCATTTCCAATGGTAAGAAATTGTTAAGAAACAATGGTTCTCACTCTTCACACCATGACTTTTGATTAGTACTAGCTGTATAAATTGCCAAAAAGAGTTTCGCTCAGTCCTAAATTTTGTTTGTTGTACTAACTAATGTAACAATTTGTATGCTCTTTTTCCCCATGATAACTAATTATATCTAGAAAATGATAAACTATCGACTTCAATTGCATAAAACCTTTAATCCACGATAAGTATAATAATGTGAGCTTCACAATGTCTAGTCATTTCCTTCTCCATTTATCGGCCTTAAGTAGGAATAAATATAAGAATTTACCTCATTGTGTATCCTAATGAAAAACAAAAAAAGTGAAAGTATAAAGCAAACCTTTGCTTCTGGAAACGAATTGGTAAATATATGTAATATCTACATACAATCTGGAATTGGTGTGCTTAGGCCCTCTAGTTGCGTTTTATCAAGGTTAAAAACATAAAGGCACACAGATGTGTAATACATTATTATTCACCATTGTTCCATAAACAATCACAACGTAATGTATATATACAAGTTACAAATATTAAATAGGTTAAGCCCTAATAATAATACTCGGACCTATGACTAATACTTGGACCCATAACGGCTGCTAACAGCCCTTGGCAGTGGGAGAGGGTGTTGGGCGAACGCTGAGGCTGGATCAAAAATCATCAACTAAGGCAAATGGTAGAACTTTGGTGAATATATCAGCTAACTGATAACGCGATGGAACATGCAAGACGCAAACCCGACCAACCGTAACTCTATCTCGAACAAAGTGAATATCAATCTTTATATGCTTCATGCGTTGATATTGCATGGGATTAGAAGAAAGGTAAACAAACACTCACATTATCACAGTAGACAATGGGGAGCGAAGCTCCTATAGTAACTTCCAAACCTAAGCTGTCTCAACAACAACATTGGCGACACTACGATACTCAACCTCAGCACTAGAACGAGACAAAGTCGATTGTCGCTTTGACGACCAGGAGATGAGGTTGTTATTGAGAAAAACATAGTAACCAGATGTAGACCGCCGTGTGGTAGGGCAACCAACCTAATCCGCATCCGAATAACCAATAAATAGAAAGGTGATAAGGCATACAACTGAAGTCCATGGTCAACCGTTCCCCAAACATTTAGAAGAATCTGCTTAAGAGCCGCAAGATGAGGATCTCGAGGATCATTCATAAATAAACAGACATGCTAAACTGCATAAGATAAATCTGGCCTTGTAAATGTGAGATGCTAAAGAGCACCAACAAGGCTCTGATTAAGTGTCAGATTAAAAAAGGGAGTGCCCTCCACACCTAATTTAGACTCGGTATCGACCGATGTCCAGTAAGGGTGAAAATTGATCGTACTAGCATGATCCAAAATCTCCAAGGCATAATTCCATTGGGACAAGAACATCCTTGAGGAATCTCGTACAACGGAAATGCTAAGAAAGTAGTGTAGAGAACCAAGATCAGCCATGGAGAACTCCTGACTAAAGAAGAAATAATGCCCTGCAAAAATGTTATAGATGATGTTGTCAAAAGAATGTCGTCAACATACAGTTATAAATAAGCATTGTCAGCACCCTGCCGAAGAATAAACAATGATGAGTCACACCGGCTATGATAAAAACCAATCCTGGTAGCAAATCCCACAAACTACTGAAACCATGAAAGATGAGCCAGTTTAAGACCATAAAGGGACCGTTGAAGAAGGAAAACATGGTCAGGACCTTGTGGGTCATGAAACCCAGGTGGCTGATGCATATAAACTATCTTTGATAAATCTCCATGTAAAAAGGCATTCTTGACATCGAGCTGATGAACAGGAAAATGTCGAGATGCCTTTAAATTAAGAAAAGTACGGATAATAGCCGATTTAAAAACCGAACTAAAATTCTTATCACAATCAATACCAATATGTTGACTACGTCCATTAGCTACAAGATGAGCCTTGTACCGGCTAAGAGAACCATCTGCAAAATGTTTGTGCTTGAACAACCACATAAAGCGAACGATGTTCACGTTAGGTTGTCGCGACACAAGAATCCAAGTTCTATTTTAAATAAGCGAAATATATTCATCAAGCATAGCATTTTTCCAATTAGGATCATTGAGGGTTATGGACTAAGATTTAGGAATAGAAGATATGTGTGACACGTGCATATTAAGATACTTGACGGGTAAAGATATACCGTCAGGAAGACGTGTGATCATGGGGTGATATGGAAGTGGGTTGGGTCGAGATTGATTTGTAGATTGTGGTGACACAAGGACCGTGGATTGAGCCAAAGCACTGGGTATTGGAGAGATAGTGGGTTGAGTCAAGACCATGGGAGATTAGGTTGGATAGGTAGGTATGATAGTGTTAATAGGTGTAACAGGTGATGGAGAGGTAGTAGGTGTGGTACTAATGGTTGATGATCAGACGGGAAAATGAGGTTCGTCGTCCAAAAACAAATAAGGTGGCGCTTCTATTGGAGTGACTAAGCCAAAAAGGAACACGCTTTCATCAAATGTAACATGTCAGGATATGATAATTTTATTTGTAGCTAGGTGTAAACACCTGAATCCCTGATGATTCAATGGATATCCGAGAAAGACACATGGTGAGGAGCTTAGTGCTAGTTTGTGAGGGGTATCGATGTGAGGGTAACAAAGGCAACCAAACACACGTAAGGATATTTAATCCAGTGGGGTTTTTAGAGTTTGTTATGTGGTATGTCGTTTTGTATAGCAGTGGAAGGGAGTATGTTAAAGAGATGAGTAACCATGTAAAGAGCTTCCATATAAAAGTGGGGTGGGGGTAGGTTGGCTTAGTATAAAAGGGTGCGAATTTTGTCATTAATGGTGCGGATCATCCATTCGGATTTTCCGTTTTGTTGTGAAGTG
>BQNB010036878.1:3021-20239 GCA_026074375.1 Tanacetum coccineum | reverse complement strand
CTATATTATAGTAATAGAGTCCCTTGCTCCAATCAATCATTGTCATCAAAGTTTAATTTAATCTTCATGAGGTTATATGTTTCTTGTATATCAGTATTAGCCTATTAGGTATATCTCTCTAATGTATGTAGTTGATAAGTGCTTAATTACACATATCTTTTACCTCTAAAAACGAGCTTAAATGACCAAAAACAGACAAAAACAGCCAAATATATGTTTGTTTTGCATTTGTATTGTGCAGGAAGTGGATATCAACAAAAAGACAGAAAACCAAGCCAAAATGATAAAACTGAGCATGGAATGGAAAAGACTGTGAAAAATCAAGGCCAAAGACCAAAAAAGTCAAAGTCAAAGTCAATCCAGAAGAATCAGCAGTCAAACCGGAGCCGGAACTGAAGAATACTATTGGATGCAATCTTAACCCATCTGATGGGCCGGGAAAGCCCAATAGTATAATTATGAAGACTGTGAAGACTTTGAAGGCCCGATCCTAGCCCTTGAACAGCCAACCTCAGCCATTATACACACAAAACCCACCTGAACCTTATTGGGCCTTAAAAAGCCCAATAACATAAGCCCAATACAAGCCCACAAACCCAATTGGGCCCAATACACAAACCCAAGCCCATTACTGGCCCAGAAACAATTTTTATAAACCTTAGGGACTAGAATTGTCATTTTTAAAAATAGGTTTTATAAAAGAAAAATGGTTTAAACTAAAAGAGGGACTGAAATTGCAATTTTCCAAACTTGTATTCCCTTTAAAAAGCCAAGGGCTGAATCTGCCATTTCCAAAACCCTTTTATATCTTTGTTTTAATAAAAGCCAAGGACCATTTGTGTACAACCTTAAAACTCTTTTATAACTAAAACTCGGCTCGAAATAAAATGAAAAGAGAAGAAAGTATGAGGGCCAGTTGTGCACCTTCCCCAAACATCCCATTTAAACCTGCACCCATAACTGTACCTCAACCCCCTTCCCGCCAAACCTCAAACCGGGCTCTCCCATGGTTTCTAGGCCATACCACTACCCCTAGTACACTTCCCAGCTCACAATAACCCTTTCCCACTTACCCTGTCCCTTATAATCCATGCCCCCTGGCAATCCCACTCAACCCGAAGACCTTCAATGGCTGAGAATGATATACAAAGTGAATGGAGGGCTAGGATTGCTTATCTGAGTTTCTACACACACAAGAAACACAAACCAAGACCAAGTGAAGGCTTTGAGACCTCTATAAAAGAAAAGAAGACAACCCGAAGAAAAAAAACCCCTGTTTTTACTTTTGTAGTTTAAAATTTAATTAAGTTTGCTTTAAAATTGTTGTACTCAGTTTATTTTAAGTTTTTGTTGTAATACTTTCAGTTTTTAATAAAAGTTAAGAGTGTTTGTGAAATTGCCATTGTCGAAATTTTAACCCACCCCATTGTTCTTTAATTCTGTCTAATTTATATGAAGGTTTGCTTAAGTTGTCAAAGCCACTTAACACTACATTTCTCAGCTTTAAATTGCATCTAAAAAACAGTTAACAAGTTTTTTATATAAATTAAAGGAGTGTTTGGCACTATAGTTAAAATGGGTCATATGGGTGTTTTTATGGGTAAATACCACTCAGCCAACTTTGGCTGAGTGTGTAGGGTTTATTAAGCCATTTTAATCAAACCTTTTAGTTTAAAAATAAGTTTTTAAGTGGCCTCTATAATCTGTTAAAATTTCAATAAGCCAAATTGAGCTTAAGTGCTCCAGCTGCTTATGCAGCTTAAGCACCTTGTTATTGTGCTTATGGTTGTTGTTTCTAGCCATTCTAACCACCCCCTTGTTCTGTCTTTTAACCTCACCAAGTGAAAGTCAAAGTACCCACATGTCATTTCTTTGTAAACCCCCACTTTCAAGCCCCAATCTCAGCATGTTTGAATGTACTTTAATAGCCCTTATTTTGAAAATAAGCTCATATCCCACCATTGTCAATCTGTTTGTGATTGGTTTGGAGTAAACAGCTTTTATAAGCTTATTTTCATAAGCCCAAAATAAGCCCTTGGCCACTGCCTAGCCTCCCCTGGTGCTGAACACCTAAATTCAGCCCCACTTTTCTAGCTTATTTAATATTAAGCCATAGGTTCTTATTGCTTTTAAACATAGCTTATAGGTAGTTGTCTTAGGATTAGCAGCTTATTTTAGTTAGTAAGCTTATTTTGTTAGCTTATTATAGGCTTAAAGTTCCCCTTTTTCTGTTTTTATAATAAACTGTTTAGATTAGCTTATTGATTTCAGCTTATCTTAAGGCTTATTAGGAAGCCATAGCTTATATTTAGGACTCCCCTTAGCCTTATTAACTGTCCCCCATAGTTGTAGCTTATTTGGCAGCTTAAATCCCCAAAAGAAAGAAAAATAAGCTCATAAGCTAAATAAGCTTCTGCAGCCCCAAAAGCTCTCATTTCTGGCTTATTAAGTTCATTTCAGCTAGTGTGCTTATTAAGAAAAATGTTGTCCTTGAGCCCCTTAACAACTTTGCTTTTATAGCTTTTTGATAATAAGCACTTTGGACCCTTTTTGTAATCGGGTTGGTGTGCAGGGACCAATTGTGTAATTTTCTATTTTATAGTTAGTATTGTTAGTCCCTGTGGTTAACTACCCTATTGCCCCGTTAGTCCTTATGTCCCTTCCCTGTTAGTCCTTTTGTTTTAACAGCAGTTAACTTTTGTTAGTTTATTTAATTTAATTAATATAAATTAGGTTTAATTTTAATTAGTTTAATTACTTTTAATTTATTCAGTAAAATTTGGGCATTTTTATATTTTTAGAATTGTTAACTTTTTCTTTATTTAATTTTATTTTTTCAGAATTTTTATAACTTTTATTTTTTGTCTTTTTCTATTTTCTTAGTTTTAATTAGTTATTAATCTTTAAAAATTCATAAAAAATCCAAAAATTAATAAAAAAATATTTTTCTTTTTTATAAAATTTTCTTTTGTCATTTAGTGTCTAGGAAAAATATAAAATTTAGTGTAGGCTTTATTTTTCATAAAATTCAGTCTTTTACCCCCCCCCCCCCCCCCCCCCCGGTGCGGTTTACCGTTTCTTGTCGTTTTAGCATTCAAAGACCTCCGTTTTAATTCTAGTTTTTTTATTTTTCAAATTACTTATTTAGAATTTAATTTGACTTTTATTTAATTTAGCATTTATTTTTCTTAATTTTTTAGTAATTTAGGTTTCCCGATACCTGATTCTGTTCCCGTATTTTTAGTATAGATAATTTTAGGGATCTCCCTATAAAAAAACTAATTTTGTTTCCGTAGTTTTTAGATTCCCATTCCTATATTGTTTCCGTAGATTAAATTAGGGTTTCTATATTATTAATTTTAGTTGTAATTATATAGTTGTTCCATCATATCTAATTATCTCACCATGCAAATTTTCTCATCAACCAGGATTACTTAAATTGCAGCCTCGTTGGGACTTACGACCCAGGAATTTCTCTTGAAATCTTTTTTATCATTGATTCTATCTTGTGTATTTTATCCTTTTGTCGGTAATTTGGACCTTTTGCCTTGGTCAAGGGCATTCGGTTAGGATCTGTATTAGGGTTGCTATATAAGTATATACTAAGCCACGAACCATGTATCCTTGCCAAGCTTATGATAGAATACTCGTTTCGATCGAGCAATTGAGCGAATTACTAAAAAGTTGCTTCAAGGAAAAATCCTAAACCTTAATTCGGGATACGTTTTCATAAGTTTTCTAAAGTCGACTTAAGGATAAGTAGGATTCAAGTGGGGATATTTGATGTCATCAAATAACCTCTATTTTATAGCATCATTTATCCCAGCTGTATTGCTCATTTTATATTATTTATGCATGAATTGATACTTATGTTAGAAACACATAAAATTATTGATTACATGGCCATTTATCAAAGATTAATAGAATAGATATTAAATAGTGCAATTAGAAAAGGACTATGTTGTAATAAGTATGAGGGCTAAGAAAGGGTTAAGGGTTGGTGATTTCTCTTTCTTTATGTGTCTTATGGAAGAAGTGGTGAAAGTTGGCCAAACAATGGGCTATAACATGGATGGGGTGATTAACAATCTGTCCGATATCATTGAATCTCAAGGAGCGTCGATTGTAGATCGATGAATTTTTTGTCCCTTAATATACAAGGCCTCGCTCAAAAGGCCAAAAAAGATTGGGCAAAGGAGTTATGTGTGAAGAATAAGGTGAATTTTCTAGCGATTCAAGAAACAAAGATGGAGGAGATTGATCTTTTCAGTGTTCGTCGGTGTTGGGGTAATTCGACTTTTGAGCATCTTCATAGTAATTCGGTAGGCAATTCAGGTGGAATCTTGTGTGTTTGGAATCCCAACATTTTTTGTAAAAAAAGCTTCACTATTTCGGATTTTTTTATCATTATTAGGGGTGTTTGGTTATTGAACGGTATTGACCTCATGATTATTGCGGTCTATGCTCCTCATGATCCGCGTGATAAACGTATGCTTTGGGACTACTTGGCGCATGTTATTAATCAGTGGCAAGGAGAGGTTGTGATTATGGGGGACTTCAATGAGGTTCGCGTCAAATCAGACAGGTTTGGTACTAATTTTAATGTTCTTGGGGCGAATATTTTTAATTCTTTTATTAATTCCACGGGTCTTGAAGAAGTTCATCTTGGAGGGGTAGTGCTTTCAACTTGGTGTCAAAGTCTGCTGACCAAATGAGCAAGTTGGATAGATATTTTTTATCTAATAATTTTGCTAAAATAATATCCCTACATAGGGCATCACTTTGGACAGATTCTTATCCGATCACATACCGATTCTTCTTCGAGAGTCGGCCCATGATTATGGTCCGGTTCCCTTTCGATTCTTTCACCATTGGATTCATCTCGAGGGCTTTAATGATTTCGTCACTTCAACTTGAGATTCTCCCCTTCTGATTGACTCTAATGGAATGCTTAACATTGGCGGGTAAAATTGAAATTCCATAAAGCCTCACATCAAGATATTTGATTAAAGAATAACAAAATGAAACAGTTTCTACTATTGCAAATCTTAAGAAGGAGTTGAACCAGTTAGATGCGGTTATTGACAAAGATACAGGTACTGAGGTAGAAATCTAAACAAGAATGGAAGGTGTTGGCTGCTCATCGTAACATTGATCATATCCATTCCAATGGATTTTGGCTCAAAGCCAAGATCAAAATGGTCAATTGAAGGCGATGAAAACTCAAATTTTTCACGGAATTTTGAATAAAAAACGTAATCAAATGAATCATCAAGGTGTTAATTACTATTGAATGGCGTATTGGAAGGGGCAGCCTATGATTTCAAACAAGAATTTCTTTCCTCATCTTTCAGGATAGATTCTCAAACCATCGGAGAGGGTGGGCTAATATTTATATGAAGATTTTCGAAAAACATTCTAGAATGCAAAGTCAGGAGCCTCGATCGAGAAGTTCGTAAACAGGAGATAAAACGGCTGTTTCGGTGGCTGTTGCAAAGACAATCCCCAGGCCTTTGACGGGTTTTCCTATGGCTTTTATCAGTCAATTTTGGCCTGTTTATTGAGCACGATGTTTATAATGGCTTTGTAAATCATTTCTTCATTCATGGAGAAATTTCCCACTGGTTGTAAACTTCATCATTTATAGCTTTGATCCCAAAAGTCCCGGACGGCTAACTTGGCAAGGACTTTAGACCTATTAGCCTCAATGGAAGTATCTACAAGATCTTTGCCAAAGATTTTGTCTAACGGCTTGTTATGTTTTGGGGGACATTGTTTAATTGAAGTGCAATCTGCATTTATCGCCGAAAGACAAAAGTTAGACGGTCCGTTTAATGTCTTAATTCTAATCACCAATAGTATTGGGGGTGGAGTACACAAAGAAGAAGAAACCTTTAATTTTTAAGTCTATTTTGAAAAGTCCTTCGATTCGAATATATGGGAATTATTTATATTGATGATCTAAAAGAGTTCGGTTCGGGTGTAAATTGCGTAACTGGATCAAATTTGCCTAATCTTCTTCTAATGGGTACTATTCTTGCCATGTATGTCCTAGCGAATGAGATCCAAATCAATAAAGGGTTGAAACAAGGCATCCTTTAACCCCCTTCCTCCTTATCCTCGTGATGAGAGAGCCAATCCCTTAATCTTTTCAAAGGAGTCTAAACGCGTATCTTTAAAGTATTGTGTTGATCAAGATGTTTTTATGTTTTTCTAATGTCCTTTCACATATTTCTATACGGATGATGCTATTTTCTTAGGGAGTGGTAAGTGACCGGTAATATCTCCACTTTGATTCACCGTTATTGAAATGCTTTTTTCATGCCATCGGCCTAAGATTAACTTGTAACAAAAGTAAGATAATGGGGATTATTGTGGAAAGTAACACAAGGTCATCCAATCGGTCTGCAAATGATAGGATGTCTCGTTCTTTAGTGTCCTTTCTACTATCTAGGACTAGAGTGAGAGTCTATTACACGTGTTCAAGCATGGCCAGAGCATAGTTTGAAAATGTGCAGTCTCGCATTCAAATGAAATCCAAACTTTAACTATTGTGTCGTTAAACTTGTTGAAATCGGTTTTAGGATCTATTCCAGTCTTTCACATGTCTATTTTCAAAGTTCTTCAAGGTTGCTTCATATCTAGGAGTCTATTTAGAAGTCATTTCCTTTAATGGCCATGATTCCGTGGTAGTAAAAAGGCTTCTTGGGTTAAATGGAACAATGTTTTGACAGCACAAAAAATGAGGCGGCCTAGGTTGTGTCTAGCTTATTTGCATTAATAGAGGCTTGATGATTAAGTGGGTTTGGAAGTTTTCTCTCCGCAAAAGAACTCTCTTGGACTAAAGTTAGATGTTGCTATTCATGGTGTGGGTGGTAAATATTCAGTCGGGAATGGACTTCTACTGCAAATCATGGTTGTCTTTCGATTTGAGTGAAGTTCTATCTCTCCAAAGAAAAGGTATGTACGATTTGTTATAATCTGACTCCATAAGAAGGGAAACGGGGAGTCCACCAAATTCTGGGTTGGAATCATGGCATACTAGGGGCATTTTTAAAGACATTTTTCCCAGATTATATGCGCTTGAATCCTCAAAGGATGTTACTGTTAGTTCCAAGATAGGCGACACGAGTTTGGTCCGCTCCTTCCGTCGAATTCCTAGAGGGGGTATCGAGCAAAATCAATTCGACAGCTTGGTAGAATTGGTTGTTCGTCACTATCGAGCCTTCGGCTGACATATGGAATTGGAATCTGGAAGGTACGGGTATATTTTCGGTGCCCTCTGCTCGTAGCGTAACAGAGATATGCCTTCCTGAATATTGGAGAAAAAACTAGATGGGTAAAGTGTGTCCGATAAAAATCACGTCTTGCCTGGAAAATCAGACCGATGCTTTACCTACCCGGTTTAACATTTCTCCGAAGAGGTATGACAATTCAGGATAAGTCGTGTCCCATTTGTGATAATGCCTATTGAATCGACGGACCATTGTTCTTTAGGGTGTGATAGGGTTCGGGACATTTGCTAATAAGGTTTTGAGCCGTGGAATTGGATCAGCAAACTTGAACACATGTATGCAGAATGGAGTCCTTGCTTGGTTTCAATTCGTATGAATTCCAAACTCAAAAAGATGTTCGAAGGAGTTTGGTATTCCATTTGGTGGTACGTTTGGATCTATCGAAACAAGCTCCTATTTGACGAGAGAAAACCTTCGAAGTCAAAAAAAAAAAAAAAAATAAAAAAAAAAAAAAATATTTTGATGCTTATTGAAAATGTCATTGCTAGTTCTTTTAATTAGTGTAGGTTTATAGATCTAAAGCCTCGTTCGGATGAACGAATGGCTCAAAACCCCTATATATTGTTTTTAATCAGTCCCTTGCTATTTTTTGTTTCTAATAAAATCGCCTTCCAAAAAAAAAATCTAATATATCTTTCTTCTCGTCATCTCTCTCCTCCTCCTCTCAGACCCACACGATGCCACCCGTCTCTCTTTAGTCTTCTCTCTCTCTCTCCTATTTTCTCTCTCACTCTCTCTCATCCTCTCTCGTCTCTCTCTCTGATTCTTACTCGTCTCAGTCTTCTCTCTCTCTCTCTCTCTCTCTTTAAATAGTATAGTATTTTGTATGATATTGTGATATTTATCAATTGGTATCAATCGCCATGGGATGATTTGAAGTGCTTTTTGTAAAGAAAGTTATCAAATTTGAAAACTTTGAAGACTTTGAAGAATAAGAAGACTATGAAGACTAAAAAGACAAGTTCTTGAAGACAAAGCCTTAAAATTTGAAGAAAGTGTTAATGCAAATAATGTCTAAAAACGTTATTTATATTTTTCGACCTCTCGATGTTTTGATAATAACAAAATGTAAAAACGTTTACGATAAAATTAAACGTTTATAAATTACTAATCGTAAAATTCTATTTCTAAGATTAATCACTTAAGGTATGGATAAACAAATCATTAAGCATGATTAGTGATCAAGAAAATATTTTTTAAAAATATATACACAAAATATTTATTCATAAAAGAAATGTTTTATTAAAACAATAAATTTAAAATCAGATTTTTCCTCCCAAAATGGAAGGTTTCAAAACAGATAACACCTTCCCCACTAAAAGACAAAAAGAGGAGCGTACTCTACGGGCGGCCCCCTAACGTATTAAGGACCGCCGGGACCGCCAGCAGAGTAACGACTATTTTTGTCTTCTATAAATACTAGGCCACCCCATCTAAAAAACACACTCTCTTGCCACGAATTTTCTCAGATATACCTTTCTCTCTTCTTTCTTCCCTTCTAAAACACATATCTTGATCACTAACATATCTTGATCTTGTTTCAAGTGATTAACTCCCTTTTCCTTCCTTCTTTTAATCAAGTGCAAGAGAAGAACAATCGTATTCATCTAGAAACGAATTGTTATCAAGTGATCTCTTTCCTCCTCCTCAAGATCACAAATCTTCATTATAATTTCTTTGTTGTGTTGTGTAAATTGGATTATGTGTAGATCCAATACTGTAAATTGTGTATTTGTGTAAATTGGATTGTGTGTCAATCCAAGAGTATATATCTCGTGAGTGTATAAAGACTTAGTGAAGTCTTAGATTGGTTCTAGCTAAGATTAGGACTTGACATTTAGCTTAGTGTCGGAAAAGAAAGTAAGCGACGTGTAAACGGTTTTCTCCGCCTAAAGGGAGCTTGTTGACATAGTGAAATCTCGAGTGGAGTACTCGGGGAGTGGAGTAGGGCGAAGAGGTGCTTCGTAGCCGAACCACTATAAATCTTGGTGTCTTGGTTTGATCGTTTCTTTCCTTATCTCTTTATATTGTTATTGTTTATTTAGTTCATTACATTAGATAGTTTACTTGTGATTCATATTGTTGATTGATTGACATACAACTCGAATCAAACCATTTTATAAGCAAAGTTTTAAAATGGATAATTAACCGGTAAACTATTCAACCCCCCCTTCTAGTTTCCTACAATTGGTATCAAGAGCCAAGGTCACTCAAGATTTTTAAAATATATTGTATTTTAAAGCTTGGATCAATCTATGGATTCTGACAAATATCTAGAAGGGCAATCCATGCAAAGACCACCACTTTTTGAAAGTGATAGTTTTATTTATTGGAAAAATAGATTCGAGACATATGTTAAATCAAAAGATCTAGATCTTTGGCATGTTATTACCAATGGTGATTTTCAACCTATTGTACAAAATCCAGAAACCAAATTAGATGAGGTTATCCCTTTTGAAAAACAAACCGATGATCTCAAAAAGAGACTTGCAAAAAATAATAAAGCCAAAATGGTTATTTACAATGCTTTGACAAGAAAAGAATATGAAAAATTTTTCATGTGTAACGCGGCAAAAGAAATTTAGAAAACTTTTTTAATCACCCATCAAGGTAATAGCCAAGTCAAAGATAATAAGATCGACCTTTTGGTTCAACAATATGAACAATTCGTTATTTCCAAAGACGAATCTATAGATAGTGCTTTTGCTAGATTTAATACTATTATTACTAGTCTTAAAGCTCTTGATGAAGGTTATTCTAGTAAGAACTACGTAAGGAAGTTTCTTAGGGCTCTACATCCTAAATGGAGAGCAAAGGTCACGGCGATTGAAGAGTCGAAAGACTTAACGTCACTATCTCTTGATGAACTTATCGGGAACCTCAAAGTTCACGAAATGATCATCAAGAAAGATTCTGAAATAGTCAAAGCAAAAGTTGAAAGGAAATCTATTTCTTTAAAGGCTAAGAAAGAATCTAGTGATGAAGAGTGTTCGACTTCCGGTAGCGAAGATAAAGAGTACGTCATGGCGGTAAAAGACTTCAAGAAGTTCTTTAAAAGAACAGGTATATTCATGAGACAACCTAGGAATGACAAAAAGACGTTCCAAAGAAGCCGACATGACAAGAACAGTAAAAGTGATAGAAAATGCTTTAGATGCGGCGACCCGAATCATCTTATTGAAGAATGTCTAAAACCACCGAAAGATAAGAATCAAAGAGCTTTTGTCGGAGGCTCTTGGAGCGATAGCGGTGAAGAAGATGACGAAAAGGTCAAAGATGTAATGTGTCTTGTAGCTCATGCTTCAAGTGAGGTATGTTCCGAATCATCTTACTTTAGTGATGAAAACTCATCAATTGATGATTTAGCTTTAGACAACGAATATGATAAGTTATGCAAAATGAGTCTAAAGATAATCACTAAGAACAAAAGGTTAAAAGCTACTGGAAATAGTCTAGAAAACGAGCTTAGAGAATTAAAAGATAAATTATCCACACTCGAGAAAAATAAAGGAGTTGATCTCGATTGTGCAAAGTGTCATGCACTTAAAATTGAGAATGAAAAACTCAAAGAAGAATCCACTAGATTAAATAAATTTTAAAAGAGTACTCATTGCTTAAATGAAATGTTGAGTAGTCAAAAACCCTCCGGTGATAAACTAGGTTTAGGGTTTAATTCATTTGAAGCATCATCTAGTGGAACTAAGGAAATAAAATTTGTGAAAGCTCAGAAAAAAGTGTCCTCTGATGGAGGTCCCATAAATATGGGCGGCCCCCTAAGTGACCAGGCGGCCCCCAAAATAATTATGAGACCGCCACCAGCAACACCTGGATCTGAGAAAATTGTGTCTTTTCAAAAATCTATTTTGGGTCCTAGACCAAAACACATAATTGTAAACAAAGTCAAAATTCCTGTTGCTAGTGACAATGAAGTTAAACAATTCTATAAGCCATTGTCAAAGCCCGGAGTTGGATTTTCAAAACCTAATTTTAGATCAAAAACTCCACCTCCTAGAAGAGTCAATAATAATTATTCTCGTCCTAAAACACCGCAACCAAAAAGACATGTTGGTCGACAAAACCAACCTCATGGCTTTCCCGTAACTTGGAATAACTTTCCACGTCAAAGTTACATGCCATGGGAAATGTGTCTTCCATTCTCACATCCCAACCAATTGCATCAAATGCAAGGGATGTTTGGCACTAACAATTTTGGACCCATGAGATATTGGGGACCAAATGTTTGAGTCATTGTACTATATAAATAGATATGCCTTGGAGTCGACTTGGAACCCGATGAATAGATCAAGGATAGCGGATGCTCTAAACATATAACGGGCAACCGAAAGCTCTTCTCCAATTACAAGGCATACAATAGAGGTAACATCATTTTTGGTAGTAATCTTCACGGTAACATCCCTGGAAAAGGTACGATATCTAATGACTCTCTCAAAATAGATAATGTAGAACATGTTGATAACTTAAGATTTAACTTGCTAAGTATAGGACAAATATGTGACAATAAGTGCATAGTAACTTTCTTTGAACATGATAGTGAAATCACTAAGGACGGTAAAGTCATAGGTAGAGGTATTAGGAAGAAAGGCTTATATGTGATGAAATTAGGAAATAAGTCGAAGGATCAAATTTGTCTAGCTACGATTGATGAAAATTCCACATTGTGGCATAGGAGGTTAGGTCACGAAAACATGCGTCTCATTTAATCGTTAGCTTCTAAGGAATTAGTTGGAAACCTACCTAAGCTTAAGTTTGATCAACATTTTTGTGATGCTTGCAAAATGGGAAAACAAGCTCAAGTTAGTCACAAAGCTAAGAATATAGTCTCAAAGACTAGATATTATAACTCCTCCATATGGATCTCTTTGGTATACTTGGACTAGATTCCTTAAGGACAAAACCGAAGCTTTTGATCAATTTAAAATATTTAGTAGGCAAATTCAAAACCAATTAGGTTGTTTAATAGTGTCAATAAGAACCGACTATGGTAGAGAATTTGATAATAAGGTGCAATTTGGAGAGTTTTGTAATGCCAATGGTATTACAGATAACTTCTCGGCTCCACGCACTCCTCAATTAAATGGCGTGGTCAAAAGGAAAAATAGGACACTTTAAGAAATGAGTATGACTATGTTGAATGAGCAATCGTTACCACAAAAATTTTGGTGTAACACTGTAGATACTTCAACATACATTCTCAACCGAATTCTCATTAGAGCCATTCTTAGAAAAACACCTTACGAACTTTTAAGAGGTAGGAAACCTACATTATATTATTTTAGAGTGTTTGGAAGCAAGTTCTTCACTTTGAACACCAAAGACTACCTTACCAAGTTTGACCCAAAGTCATATAAAGGTGTTTTTTTAGGTTATTCTCAAAATAGTAAAGCATATATCATCCTAAACAAACACACTAGGAAAGTCAAAGAATCACTAAACGTGACATTCGATGAAACTCCTCCATCCTCTAAGACATCACCCTTGGTGGATGATGACTTGGATGAAGAAGAAGCAATTAAGGTCACCGAAAGGAAAAGCTTAGTAAACGACATTGTGGATGAAACTTTAGAGGTTGATGAAATAATCAATATTAAGCAATCTAGGAACCACCCATTAGAAAATGTCATAGGAAACCTTAACCAAAGAACCCTTAGTTCATAAGCCTAAAACCAAAGTAAATTCTTTTGTTTTATATCAACTATAGAACCTAAGAATGTGAATGAAGCATTAGGAGGTGAAACTTGGATAGTCGCCATGCAAGAAGAATTAAATCAATTCGTTGCTAACGACGTTTGGGAGTTAGTTCCTCAACCTAGGAATATGAAAATCATAGGAACTAAGTGGGTATTTAGAAATAAGTTAGACGAGAACGGTATTGTTTCTCGAAATAAGGCTAGGTTAGTTGCTGAAGGCTACAACCAACAAGAGGGCATCGATTATGATGAAACTTATGCCTCGGTTGCTAGACTTGAGTCCATTAGAATATTATTAGCTTATGCTTATGCCTTAGATTTTAAACTATTCCAAATGAATGTAAAAATTGCATTCCCGAACGGTTTTATCAATAAGGAGGTATACATAGCACAACCTCCAGGATTCATTGATTTCGAAAAACTGAATCATGTTTATAAATTAAAGAAAGCTTTATATGGTCTTAAACAAGCACCCAAAGCTTGGTATGATAGATTAAAAGCTTTTCTTATTAAACATGAATGCAAAATGGGAATGGTAGCTAACACACTTTTTACTAAGAAGAAAAGTTCAAATCTCATCATTGTTTAAATATATGTCGATGACATTTGTTAGCCTTAAAATATGTTGGCTAATACGGAATTACACTAGTTTACTTATAGTCGGATACGCAAGGACTAGAAATGTCAAGTTAGGATAATAGTGCGTATCAAGGCCTATAAATACCCCCTCCATACTTCCATGGAGGGGTAAGGATAACCATTTGTATCTCATAAGTGTGTTTGTTTCCTTTCCCTTTCTAGAAACACACACATCTTCCCTTTCTCTCTCTACATCAAATAATATGGCTTTCTTTTTCTTTTATCCTCCTTCATACACGAATCCACCCTTGTATACCGTTACACTGTATATCATTGTATTGGCTTGTTGGAGTGTTTGGAGATAGATTGTTCCTAATCAGTATCAAGGCATGATAGGTTAGTGTATTATAACCTAACGAAAGTAGGCCCGATATCGTGTTTTGTGTCTGCCTCTGTAACCGATTCCAAGAGGCTCCAAAACCTTTCATCTTGAGCTGGCCCCCCCTCTCCCAACTTACAAAATCACCCTTACACTCAACTTTAACATTTCACCCCTTTACCTGCATAATACACATATAAACTGCTACATTATCATGGTTCTCCAACATATTCCCTACCTCTTCACGCAGCTATCACCTGCTCCCCCCCCCCCCTCCCGCCCTCGTAGGATGTTGTTTGACTATTCTTGGTTCTCGAAAGAAGGAAAACAAACCGCTTTGTCTTATCCACAACAAATCTCACCCCTCCTCACTCTCCCCATCTTACCCCCCTCACATCTATCCCCCCCACCCACGCTCCAATTGACTCCCCCCTCCTCACCCCCTCCCCCACCCCATCCTCCTAACACATATTTCCCCGCAAAAGGCGCGATTGGACCTTAGCAAAAACTCGGTGTTTTTCAACATTCTTTAACCAACCCCCCCATCCCATCCCCCCCCCCCCCCCCCCCTACAAAAAATTACCCCCCCCCCCCCCCACCCCCCCCCACCCACCCCCCCTCACCATCCCCAACCCTTCCACCCCCCCCCCCCCCCACCCCCCCCCCGTCAATCAAAAAAGTGCGCTCCGTCCGACAACCATCGCCGGACATTCTTACAAAACCCGTAAACGGTGAATCGTTTTAACTATCTTACGTCTTGGTTTAGGATGGAACACATTTCTTAAATATCTTAGTTCGCATCTCTTTCTTCTTTGTAAACCAATATATAAACATTTTATATATCCCCCAAATATACCACCAACATCGACATACCGCCCCCTATTTAATTCGCGAAAATGCAAATTAAAATGTCCTTTCCATAGTATTACATAGTATTATATATTATATTCGCGTATCACCGGTGCAACATTCTCGTACCAAACACATCGAAATACGTCACCACTTTCTTTGTGATAATATCCAGAAAGGACATATCTCAATCGAAAAAGTTCCGTCCGTCAATAACATCGTCAACATTTTTACAAAACTCCTTAAATGTGAATCGTTTAACTATCTACGTCTTGGTTTAGGAATGATGGAACACATTCCATAAATTAACCTTAGTCCGCTTCTCTTTCTTCTGTCTCAATTCTAGTCCGTGTTCCATTCTATGTCGTGACAACTTAAATACTTCTTCCGAAGTACTTTAAGCATATTTAATTCGCGAAATGCAAATTAAAATGTCACTCATCTTCGTAAATTTTTTGTCAAAAACTAAGTTCAAAAACCCTTGACTAAGGGCCCCCACCCCCCAATATATTTGGGACTGCCGGTAAATATGGGACCGCCACCAGCAAGTCACAAAATGGGACACTTAAACAAAAATTTTCAAAACAGAAAAACAAACACCCCCTTACCTGCTGCACTCGACGAACACGACCCAAAACCCACCAAAACTCAAAATCAACCATCTAAACATCAATTGAAGATCAAATCAACACTAATAATCAATCCTAATATCACAAAGATCATCAATTGTAAGTCATTTCATCTATTTTCTTTCAATTTGAGTCTAGGGTTCATGATGAACACCAAAAATTAAAATTGGGGATTTTCGTGTTTTCTTTTAATTTTGTACAATTAAGACAACTAGGATACAATGTATAACTAATATGCTTCCCGTAGATATAAGATTTGCATACATTAGTGAATTTGTTGAAAAATTGATTTCGAACCAAAACCCAATTTTATTTTCAAATCACTCACGTTAGAAACAAAATAAAATTGTTGTTATGCATTGTTAATCCAACCCAAAAACGTTTTCAAACACATGCACAATGATCTCATGAACAAATTTCGAGATACATAACTCATATGTATTTTTCGACTTGTTTGGATGAGAAAAATCAAATTAAGGAGCGTTTGGGTTAACTCTTAGGATTTTATATTTAGGTCGAGTTAATCGTTACTCCACATTTGTTACATCTAGACACACACTAAAAGTAATGTGCATAACCAACTACAAGTGAAACGATAATAAAATGTGAGTTCGCTTTTTGTTATAGGAAATCATGCCACGTAAGTCATCCGAAGATCATAAAAATGCAAGAGCCTACATACCAATGATATCAAATGAATACCGTATACCTATAAAAGAAAAACTAAGAGACCTTGAAAGTCGTTACATTCATAAGGGTCGGGTGGTTTTTGACAACTTTGCGGATCTAAACTATGTTCGATCTTTGTTCCATTTTGTCGAGTTCGAGTGTCTCCTTGAAATAAATGAACAAATTTGTCCTCGCTTCATTCTCGAGTTTTATAGTCAATATCGAGTCAGTTATTCTGATGGAGGTCAAATGTTTATCGAGTTTGTTATTCAAAATCAATTCTTTCTTTACTCTCTTGAAGAATTTGCTCTAATTCTAGATGTACCTTGTGAAGGTGCATGTGACTTTACCGATAGATGGAGACTTGATGAGTTGGCATATGGTATCCCTTCGGATGGTCCATATCAAACCAACCTTCCTTCCATTGAGGACATCATTTCATCTATTCGAATTGATTGAGATGGTCAAGTCCGTCACATTCGTCATGAGGAAAAGATTGATGTCCTTGAATATCAAGTTCTAACTCGTGAAATTGAGCCAACCCTGAAGCCTTTAGAAGAATTTATCCGGGAAAATGTCTTTTGTCTAGGGGGGTAATCAGGATCATGTTCCTGCATGTGTTTGTTATATGCTTTATTATGTCATACACTCCGAAAAATTCAACCTTGCCTATTTCATGGCAAAACTAATGGAGTGGGTTACTAAACAGAAGAGGTAAATTCTACCCTATGGTATGTTATTAACTCGTTTGTTTAAATTCATCGTTAGGGAAAATCTTGAATTGGAAAATGAGTCATATGTCTTGTACGATCGTGTCATGACTCCTCTTTCCGCTCAACTAAAGCAAAAACCCAAAAGAGATCGTGGCACGAGAAGAGGTCGTCATTCCACTTCTTCTTCTTCCTCCTTCGATCAACCATCCTCATCTCATCTTAACGATGATGATGATGATGGGAATGACGAAGGGACCTCGTGTGTAAGTACTCCTTCCCCCATTCGTTATGTCAATTCTTTAACCAAAGAAGTTCCTCAAGTCTTTCAAAACCCGCCTAACATTGACCCTGACCTTGAACCATTTTACACCCGTTAAACCAAAATCATCAATCGTCA
>BQNB010036877.1:0-49826 GCA_026074375.1 Tanacetum coccineum | reverse complement strand
CAATTAATGTGTGGTCAATGGTCAAACAGGACAAATCTGGTCAATCTGAATTACTTATCATATTTTGCAAGATGTGTTCAAAATTTTGGCAGAGTTTCTTTTTATAATTTTACATATTTCACTGATATAGTCACTCCTGTCATACATATTTCACAGTCTGGTATATATACATATTTCACAGTGAAAGCCAGAAACATGTTCAGCAGTCTAGAGTAAAACATATTTCGCAGGAAAAGAACATAGATATTCCGCAGTCATAATTTGAAACACATTCCGCAGACACAGGCAAAGACATATTCCGCAGTCGTGACACATTATATATTCCGCAAAAAAGTAAATGCATATTTCGTAGTCTAAGCAACTACATATTTCGCAAAAACTGTCTACTACACATTCTGCAGAATTCACACACGACATATTCCTCAACATTCATCATTTGACATATTTCGCAGCATTCATAAACTTGACCCAGAATTTTTAACACTTTTAGCATGTAAAACTAATATCACAAGGAACATTTATCACTCAAATAACATCTAACAATCATTTATATTCACAAAGAACAACATTCAAGCTTCGTTGGATCCTTTCGAGCATTTCAAGAACGACTCCACAAATGTATTTAAGAAAGAAGCATTAGGAAACCATTATAAGCATTTCTAGAGGTTAAGTAACCACATACAAACCATTTATACATAGAAACAAATAACCAAACACCTTTTGTGTATAATTTGCAGCCAAGAAAAAATCAAAGATTATCGCTATGGGTTCCTAGTTACAAAGCAAGGGTTCTTACACTTTCACATCACTCAAAAACTAACTTATAAACACAAACCCACAATCATTTATGCCCTAACATACTTTTTCACAAAAATTCATTCACAATAATCATCATAACTCACTAACGAGTTTGATTTAGACAAAACTGTTTCAAGCGTATCATAGGCATTCCTAGACTAACAAAACCCCCAACTTTAATTAGACTCAATCCCACATTTTTTCTTATGAACCTTAATTAAAAAATTAGGGTTTTGGCAAAATGATGATGATTTACACTAATTCCTTTTAAGAGATTGTTGTATAGGTGATTAGGAATAACTTTCTAGTTTACCTTGTGGCATAAAAATGCGTTTTGATTCTTGTTTTTGGCTGGTGCGAAATGTGACGTGAGTAGAGAGAGGGAAAAGAATTTTTTATAAGTTTTTATTTTGTAAAGTGAAAACATTTCTTTAGTTTTTGTTATATCATATTTTGAGTTTGAGCTTTTGGCAAAAATGGTCCCTGTGGTTTGTTAGGTCTATCCTTTCCCATTTTATACTTTACTTAAGTGGAAATAACTTTGAAAAATCACAACTTTAGTTCTTCTAGTTGCAAACTTAAATGCTAATTCTCAAATCTTGCATTCTAAACCCTAAATGTTGAACCAAATAACATATTAAGCCCAAATGAGTCAAATTAAATTAACTCCCCGTTAAGAAATGATCCGTTATAGTCCAAAACCTTTTTTGTTTATTTTGAGATTTCTTATGAAGCATTATTTTAAAAGAATTATAAGCACATTTCTCCCCCTCAAATAATGACCCGTTTTCTATTGAAAGAGTTGTAGTCATTGTTTGAGTGATATAATTTTCTTTAAAATACTTTTCTGATAAGATTGATATGACTGAAATGTTTTTATAAAACAACACATTTATATCACCACAAATAAGATTTCTCTTATTTTGAAAAATAAATGCACTGACACGTACACTCATTTTAATGAAAGCATGGGTTGTGTAGAAAAGTATACACAAGCCTTTGTATGAATATGAGGTAATTCATACCCGAGAAAAATGAATTTCCCGTTAAGATGTCAAGTTTTCTTTTTGACGAAATGCTTGCCTTTAAAATAAGGACCGGGTTGCTGTCTGAAATAACAACAAACCATTGACATGTTTTGAAAACATTTAGAACTACTGTTCGAACTTTTTTTACAACCACGTGTCATTGTTGAATGACATTTCTAAGATCGTAAATATTATCGATTCCAGAAGACATGTCAAGAACACATATTTTTGAATTTCTAATTTTATATTTTTCTATTTGATTTGTTTGTTTTATATTTTTGTATTTTCTTTTTGAATTTTTTTTTATAAAAGTGTAAAATCTTTTTGAGTTTTTATAATTTCTTATTTACATATGGTACATAGGATATGTAAAGAGTTACCACCATTACTCTTCCTCTTCTTCAGCAAGACTGTTCAGAGTTTCGGGAGACATGCTCTTCATTCCAAGCTTGTCGATTAAGAAGTTAAATCTTTCTCGAGGCAAAGCTTTGGTAAAGATGACTACTAGCTGATATTCTGTTCTGAAGAAGTATAGTTCCACCTCTTCATTTTCCACTTGCTCCTTAATAAAGTGATATCTCACATCTATATGCTTGGATCTTGAGTGTTGAACATTGTTGCAACATAAAGCAATTGTACTCTTGTTATCACAGTACAAAGGAATCTTATTGAATTTAAGCCTATAGTCTGTTAGTTGTGATCTCATCCATAAGATTTGAGCACAACACCCAGATAAAGCAATATATTCAGCCTCTGTGCTAGAGATAGCAGTGCTCTTTTGCTTTTTGGATGACCAGCTGACAATTTTAACCCCAAGAATTGTGCACTTCCAGATGTGCTTCGTTAGTATCTTGACACCCGACGTGGTCTGCATCTGCATATGCTGTTAGAGTAATGCGAGAATCTTTCGAATACCAAAGACCCATATCACTGGTTCCTTTTAGGTATTAAAAGATCCGTTTAACTGCATGTAAGTGCTTTTCGATAGGCTTTGCCTGATACCGGGTACACATGCAAATGCAAATACAAGATCTGGTCTGCTGGATGTAAGATACATAAGGGAACCAATCATACCTCGGTAATGTGTAGGATCTACTGGTTTCCTTTGTAGATCTTCATCCAGTTTACTTTTGTCCATCATAGGGGTGTTAACATGATCACTAGATTGCATATCATATTTATTTATTATTTCAAGATCATAGTTAGACTAGTTTATAAAGATTCCTCTGGAACTTTGGAAAATTTTCTAAGAAAGAAAGACATTTTGCCCATCATCGGCATCTTAAATTTAGAAGTCATTATTTTAGCAAATTCATCATACTTAGCTGGATCAGTAAAAGCAAATATTATATCATCGACATAAATTTGTACCAATATGATGTCACAGCCTGCTTTTCTGGTGAATAGTGTTGGATCAACTGCACCTTTGAAGAATTCTTGTGATAGTAGAAAACTAGACAACATGTCATACCACACACGTGTAGCCTGTTTAAGACTATAAAGTGCCTTTTTGAGCATGTACACGTGATTTGGGTTGTCTTGATCTGTAAATCCTTCTGATTGACTAACATAGACCACTTCGCGAAGCTCGCAGTTTAAGAAAGCAGTTTTGACATCCATCTGATAGATTGTCATGTTCTTGTTGGTAGCATTTGCAATAAAGATACGAATGGACTCCATTCTAGCAACTAGTGCAAACGATTCCTCGAAATCAATCCCCTCCTCTTGACGATATCCTTTAGAAACCAATCAAGCCTTTTTTTAGTACACCCCCAAGTTCGTCTTTATTGACTTTGAAGATCCACTTCAGTTTAATCAACATTACAAAATCTGGGCAAGGTACTAATTCTTAAACTTGCAGTTGCTCGAATTCATGTATTTCTTCCTGCATAGCTTCAATCCAGGAGGATACAAGCATTGCTTCTTTAAAATTCTTTGGTTTAACAGAAGTGAGGAAGGCATCGAAATAACACCACATAGCGCCAGTCTTAAGTTGCTTTCTTGTGGAGACTGATCGAGAAGGATCTCCAATCACATTTGCTAACGGATGATTCTTAGTCCATTTACTAAGAAGTTCAAATGGAGTGTGGGATGACTGCACATGTGAGTACGATTCACGTGAAAGAGTGTCTTGAAATAGAGTATTGTCAAACTGTGCAGACTGTAGTTATTCTTCAACACTTTTTGAGATAACCAGGGATTGTTCTTGTTCTTGATTTGATGAAGTACTTGTAGTTGGTGCATCTTGTTCAATAAAAGTTGACACAGGTTAACCGGTTGGATCAGCAGGTCTTCGAGCAACAGCTGCGGAGCTAGAGAAACAACACTTGGTGGAGGGTTAAAGAACTCATCAAACATTGGTTAGAACAAGATATCCCAATCATTCTTTGTCGGTTGGACATAAGGTGTTAAAGAAGGATGATTTGGCACGAGTCATGAACTCAGTGTTCCAGGAGTCATTAATTGAGGCGCGAGTCCTGAACCGAACTGTTTAGAAGCCATTACTGTCAACTCATCAAATGTAACATGAATTGTTTCCATAATCTGTCGGGTTCTTTTGTTGTAGATTCGGTAAGCCTTCTTTGGAGGAGCATAGACAACAAAAATGCTAATATCAGCTTTCGGTTTCAATTTACCCAAATCCTCACTGTCATTGGTCGGATAACATAACGAACCAAAGACATGAAGAAATGATAAATCAGGTTTCTTCTCATGCATAAGCTCATAAGGTGTTTTGTTGTAGCGAAGACGTATTAGGGAACGATTTTGGGTATAACATGCTGTTGATACTGCTTCTGCCCACAGATACAACAGAGCTTTAGAAAATATCAACATGGTACGAGCAACTTCCACCAAAGTTTGATTATGTCTTTCGACAATGTCGTTCTATTGTAAAGTGCGCGCAATAGATGTTTGATGTGTGATTCCAACATTTTCATAATAGTCTTTAAGAGTCTGATTCACAAACTCAGTTCCATTATCTGTTCGAACGTTTCTGACAGTAGCATTCAAATGAACTTGTATTTGCTTTAAGCATTTGATGATGACCTCAGGAGTTTCATCCTTTGATCTCAAAAACTTAACCTACATAAATCTTGAGTGATCATCGACGATAACCAAGATATATTTCTTATTTATACTCTCCACACGCATTGGCCCGCAAAGATCCATATGCAGAAGATAGAGTTTTTCTTTATTAGTGTCGTCAGCTTTAGGTTTATGAGAGTACTTCTTGCTTTTCCCTAAAGAACATGCCGAAATAAGTGATCTTTCTTGAATTTCAGCTTTGGTAGACCTCAAACAAGACCTTGCTTAGCCAGCAGG
This sequence comes from Tanacetum coccineum, assembly GCA_026074375.1. NCBI lineage: Eukaryota > Viridiplantae > Streptophyta > Magnoliopsida > Asterales > Asteraceae > Tanacetum > Tanacetum coccineum. The sequence goes on along the minus strand of BQNB010036877.1, from coordinate 44,676 downwards.
TTTAGAGTACCAAAGTTTAAATGAGACAACCGTCGGTGCCATAACCAGCTTTTAGTCTTAGAGGCTTTAGATAACAAACAAATTAGAGAAGACTTCAACATATCATCCAGGGAAATGGTGTATAAATTTGTGTCTCTTGATCCAAAAAGTAAATATGCACCTTCTAAATTCCGAACGTAGCAAGTGTGTTTTCGGAAAGCTACTTCAAGATCCGAGTCACAAAATTGACCCACAGAGAACAAATTGTGCCTGAGACCCTCAATATAATAAACCTATGAGATTGTAACATTCCCTAGCTGATAGTCACCATAACCCATTATCTTTGCAATCTGATCATTACCAAATCTGACGGTACCTAAAAATTTGCTAACGAAGATGATGAGCTGAGAGCGCTACCCGGTCATATGCTTGGAGTAACCCGAGTCTAGGTATCAGAGTACGATTTGTATGACTTGAAATTAACACGGGAAGAAGATGGAGCAGTAGAAACATTGGATCCCCAGTTTTACATGGGTTCCGAGTGGTTAGAAATCTTAGAACCTACGGTCTTAGATTTACTACCCGACCCTACATTTGTTATGTCTTTGAGTTTCCTAGATTTGTTACTACTTGGTTGTGTTTGCTTAACTAGTGTTGTTGATATGGATTTTCTAGGAGGCACTACTTTAGTGGAGATGATCCTAGTTAAAGGGCACGTGTTTTCATCTATAGTGAAGATTCGTCCTGTAGGTTTACAGCTATATCCAACAATAGTGTAAACTTTACTAGTAGGTTTCCACATTTTCTTCTTTTTGCTCTTAGCATATCTAGATTTAACACGAGCATTCACATCATTAAGATAATCACTGACACACAGATCATGAATAGCATCAAACATACATTCATGGCAGGTAGCACAAATAAGTTCAGAATTCGCATTCAACACAGAATGCTTAACATTTGCATTACAGACTGTTTTAGAAACACGAGTCATATTATTCAAACTAGACTTAGCAATCCTAGGTTGGTCTTCTACTTTATTTTTCCTCTTGTTATTACTTGAAGTTTGCAAGATCCTATCTTTTTTGTATTGCTCCTAGGCTTTGATCCGTTAGCTTTAGTAGAACTGCTTATGACATCAAATAACGTCACATTTATACCATCAATTATCCTAAATAAGTTACCCATTTTTATATAGTTATTGCAAGAATGTATACTTAATTGCTTAAAAGTGTTATTTGCAGTAATTGAGGAGTGATTTGTGAATACATGCTAAAAGGCGCATATTTTAGAGCTAAAACGAAGACATTTGAAGATTACTCATTTCTGACCAATACGCCGTATCCAGGAAAAGGGATACGGCGTATCAGCGCCAAGTCTTCACAAGAAAACACGTATTCACAATTCCCAATACGACGTATCCACCTTCTGCCATACACCGTATCCATGAAGATAACTGTTCAGAGATACAAAGATATTTGTATTTTGGGAATGTATATTATACTGATCTTAAACTTTGCGCGCACTCCAAAGGATACACCCTAATACGTCGTATTGGCCTAGCCCAATACGGCGTATCCATCATTTTTCAGAGGTTATAAATAGAAGACTCAAAAATGAGTTTTCAGTGTGCAAAATCATATTCTTCATACCTTACTCATAAAAGACGATTTTATGAAGAGAAGAAGAGCAATAAAGGTCAAGCATTGATCACGATTACATAGAAGACACCTTGTAATATTCTTACTCTTGTAATCATTTAATTTTTGGTATCGTTCGGTAAAATGTTAAGTTTACCTTGGTTATTTGATCACACTTGTATAATTATAATGGTTATGGGCTAATACCCTTGGGTATTAGCCATCTTAATGAAGATTTAATGTTTGGTTTGTTTTAAAATCGATTTATTAATCTATCGTTGAAAGTTTAATTATGTTTATCACATGATACTTGTTTCGTGTTTGAATATGCGACCTATCATTCAACTGGGTCTAGTTACGCCTAACAAGTGAGCTAGATAATGGGATAGCTCTCCATGTCGTGTTGTATATTACTGGACCAATAGGATCACAAATAACGTTCTGTCTTTGTCTTTAAATTAATAGCTTAGTTGGACCGGCAGGTGACCCGTAATGTTTCAACAAGTATGTTCTTGATTAATTGATAAAGATTTGAATAGTGGACTACCAATATATAAAATACCGTCAAACAGTAAGTGGGTAAAGTCTTGATAGGGTAAGGTTTATCAAGATCACCATTACTATAATCCCTAGATAGATTATAATTAAACTAAAAGGATGCTTTATGCGGATGCGTTAATTGTGACAGGATTCAACGTGTCTAGGTCTTAGGATGATGTCCCGCCTAAGTCTTAAGAATGATATGCCGCTTCGAGATAAGAAATCATTGCACTAAATAAACAAACCAACATTTAATCGGATTTAATATGGCTAATACAGTTTTCTATTATTTGGCTTGTACCGCTCTTTTATCTACTGATTGTTTCCTTGCATGTTTATTGTGTTTAGAATTGATTATTGTCATCGTAAAACCTGTGCCAGTCTCTCAGGCTGAAACCCTCCATATCCATTAGAAGCGTATATAGCATAGGTTTAACCAATGATTAGAATTAACTTAAGTAGAAGTAATTAAAATACTGATAGATTATAAGGTTAACAATCTCGCTCTTAGTGTTCGACGCCCTACTTACCATGAAACTTCATCCGATCGGTTACACTGCCTGTTAAAGTGTTGTTTTAGGATAAGTCGGCTAAATATAAATGTGAAACTTGGTAATCAATAAATTGACCCTACACGACAGCACATTAAGTTTTTGGCGCCGTTGTCGGGGAGTAAAAAAGTTTAACCTTTAATTTTATTAGTATTTCTAACCATTAGTTTAGATTAATTTAATTAGTTTAATTTTATTTTGTTTGTAATTAATTTAATTATGTGTTTAAATTCTCGCATTATTTAATTGTTTTCTAAGTATCTTGTTATGATAGATCAACATATACGTCGTATCCACCAGTTGAATACGACGTATCAACCTTTCTACTCAGAACAACGTATTAACTTCTACGGTCCAAACGACGTATCTGTTCTTCCAAACAATACGGTGTATTATGTGTAATCAATATGGCGTACTGACCTTCAGCAGATAATACGGCGTATTCAAGTTAATTGAATATGGCGTATTGCTCATCTGATACAGTAGCAAACCTTAATTTGATTTCTGTGTTTAATTTTATGTATTCATCCCAAAAAGCCTATCCTACTGATTTATTATCTTCTGTTATAGGTAATGCATGACAAGGAGGTCCATTAAGGAACTAATTACACCTTTTGAAAACCCATAAAGTGAATTTTGCTCAAAAAGGAGGCTATACGAGACACCTGGTCTTATGGAGTCAAGTTCACCAGAGCTCGATTTATTTTCTGACATCCAAGAACATTCAACTACATAAATTATAATGGAAACAATGGAGCAATACATGAGCAAGACCCGTGGAAACTATGGGTCAGGAGTTGTTAGGCCCAAGATTAATGACAAAACAAATTTTGAATTAAAAGGACAATATCTCAAGGAGCTTCACGAAAATACTTTCATCGGTTTAGAACACGAAGACGCAAATGAACACATCAAAAAAGTCCTTGAGATCGTTGACTTATTTTATATTCCAGAGGTTACTCAAGATCAAGTAATGCTTTGAGTTTTTCCTATGTCCTTAATTGGAGCTGCAAGTCGATGGACCAGGAACGAACCATCAGGTTCAATCACAAACTGGGAAACCCTGAAAAAAAATTCTGAACAAATACTGCCTACCTGCTCGTACGACAAAGAAAATGGAGGATATAAACAATTTTCAGCAAGAACCGGATGAAAGTCTCTTCTGAGCCTGGGAAAGATTTAAGAAACTTTTGATGAAATGTCCTCAGCATTATTTAACTAATATGCAAGAACATATCTTGTTCTATAATGGGTTCGATGTTCCCACCAGACAAATCCTTAACTCTAAAGGTGCCATTCCCACTAAAACTGTTGCAGATGCAAAAATATCCATCCAAGAAATGGCTTAATACTCTTAGAAATGGCATAACGAAACATCCTCGAAAGCCAGAAGTACTAAAACTTCAAACGAACTAGCTGCTATTCAAGCCCAGCTCAATAACCTCGGAAGAGAGATCAAAAAAGTCAATGAGAAAGTATACGCTGCTCAGGTCGGATGCGAACTATGCAAGGGGCCACACTACACAAAGGAATGCCCACAAATAGAAGAAGGGAATACTTTGGAAGAGGCTTATTACACATAGTTTGAAGCACCCTATCAACCTACAGGATAGTATAGAGCAGCAGGGCCAGGATTCTACAAACGTAACTACAGAAATTCTTCATATCCTAATTGAAGATATACATTGGAAGAATCACTGACCAAATTTATAGCTGAATCAGCAAAGAGATACGAAAAGAACTCGAACATCATCAAGGAGATTCGAGCTTCTATCGATGCAGAAATAAGAAATCAAAGAGCATTGATTAAGACCTTTGAAATTCAAATTGGTCAAATGAGCAAGGTTTTACAAGAAAGAGGAATTGGAGGTCTACCCGACTCAACTGAACCAAACCCAAGGGACCATGTAAAATCAATCTCAACCACTAAAGCTGATTAATCTGAGATACGCCGTATATGATGTCGTCCATACGCCGTATCGAGCTCACAGCACATAAGCATATTTTCTGAAACAGTTCCCTTCCTAAGGCGACTATAAAACTACTGCTGTAATGATTGGAGAGAGGCACGAGATGTGAAGATTCTGGAAGCTTATGATCACACCTTATCTCAGAAAGAAAAAGTCCCAGGGAGCTTTACTTTATCTTGTTTTATTCACAATGTTTGTTTTGATAAAACCCTTATTGACCTAGGAGCAAGTGTGAGTGTTATGCTACTTTCCACCTATACCAACCTTGGTCTAGGAATTTTATCTCACATTAGGTTGACAATTGAACTGGCTGACAGAACAATAAAACAACCAATGGGTATTGCTGAAAATGTGTTAGTAAGGATTGGCAAATTTATTTTCCCCATAGACTTTATCATCTTGGACAAACCCGAGGATGACGATGTACTTTTGATCCTCGGTCGACCATTTTTATCTAGTGCCCATTCCAAGATTGATGTTTACAAAAGAAAAATTACTCTAAGGGTCAGGGAAGAAAAACTTGTTTTTAAAAGTATCAAGCCAGCAACTAGCATAATCAAGAGGGTCTTTATGTTAAAGAATCTTGATTAAAAAACAAAGCTTTTAGAAGAGGATAACGAGTCATTCGACCTAATTTATGGTAACTACATTGAATTAAAAGACTTGGACATACCTCTAGAACAAAAGACGAATCAAGATGTTAATTTTGAGCCAACTATTATCAATGAACCCGATAATGTTAAAACCAGTTCTAAGTGTTGCTATAAAATGAAGTTTTCTTGCACGATTGGGTATAAAAATGTTAATGATGACTTCATCCCTTCCTTGTCCGTTAATTTAATTACCAAAAGCTTTTATTATTCTATAATCAAGGACATGGACGGTCATGAAGGGAAGAAACCAACCGGAACTCTAATAGATATACCTATTTTTGTTGGAAAATTTTCTATTCTTGCAGGTTTTATCATCATTGATGATGAAGATGTTACAAGAGATGTTGTGCTCGGCATGCCATTCTTCATGAAATACGTGTCATGCCAAATGGTTATGAGAAAATTCGCTCATGGGGACAAGTGCGAGCGAATGATGGAAGAATGATAGAGAGAAATGAAAAAGTCAGACTAGCTGAAACAAAAGTGCTTCCCAGAAGACAACCTGATCATTTTTAAATTGTTTGAACTATTTTTAAATTGTTTTTGCACGAGTCTGTCTTCCCAGACACTCCATACAGCATATCGAACCCCTCTTGATACGGCGTATGGATGTGTCTGGACGTTATCAGTAATTTAATTTCAGTACTTTAAATATTTTTAATTGTTTTTACAGGAACCATACGGCGTATCTTATGGTTTAGGACACGACGTATTGATCCCTGTACAGTTGTGTGTTTAATTGTTTTCCTGCATTGTAAATTTTGTATAACCGAGTTAGGAATTGCACCTTTGTCTTCTAATCTTTTATGCAGGACCTTACTCTAAGGAAATCGACGATATGGTATACTCTGAAAAAGACGTGTGTTGAACTTGTACCAAGCATTCTGAAGCTCGTCAACACACTTTTTGCTCAAAGAACTCAATTTGGAGAATCACCCCGAGCAACACATCAGGGGAGTTTCTCGTTCTAATTCTATTTCCTATTTTATTTATTGTTTTATCTAAACAATGAGGACGTTGTATAATCTAAGTGGGGGGATGGATAATTAAAACGCCTACTTGTCCTTTCTTTTATAAATAACACGCTACTGTGCTTAAATTATGCCAAATTTAAATTTTTTTCTAGCATAACTTTTGTAAAAATTACTAGTTACATGACCTCGCGCACTATAACCCTTAATGCCAATTTGTGAGAATTAATCCTATTCTGTTTCCAAACATTTACTAAAAATTCCACAAAAATATGAGTGTGCCGGTGATGTAGTGGACTTTAGAACTTGGCCTGGTATATCACTCGAGACCATAATGATGAGTACTATAGATTTAGATGGAGAAATATTTTTAATTGGTAAATTTCTAGGAATACACCAAAAAGCCTATATGTTGTAAACTTAACTAACTACACTAGTTCGTTAAAATCCCGTGTAACCCTTTGTTTACTCTCACTTTAAGAGTAAGATCCCCTAGAAAAACCTGTTGAGCCATTCCTATCTTTTTCATACCATATATCTATTTCGTTACACCTTTATACCTTAGCCTACCCTGTAGATTAAGCCTACTTTAATCAAGTTGCTAGTTGTTTTTGTGTAAAGTTTTGTATTTCCCGTGTCAAAGTAAAATTTATATCTCTGTTATGGTCGAGAATTTGCATAATGCAATGGAAAAAATTGTAGCTCGTGTATTTTGCTACTTTCGCAATTATGTATTATGTCCGAAGGAGAAGTATTGAAGGAAAAATTATCCAGAAAAATTATGATTGTGAAGACGGTGAAATTGCACCGAGGTTTATGTTATGTAAAAAAATAATTAAAAAATGGAAAAATAGAAAATGCATCAAAAAAGAGAAGGAAGTTTTATAGTCGGTTCGTTAAACTTAAACTGAAGAAATTCTTAGAAGGATCGATTATTCATGGATTAAAAGTCAACGATGTATAGTTTTGTATTAAGTGACCGATATCACCACTTTTGTAAAAGTATGTAAGTTTGGGATGTAAAAGAAGTTGACCATTATGGGAACGCCAACTTAGGTTGTCTTTGTCATCTCTATGATCGAGGTGTTTGTATATATTTTGAGTCTTTATCTTGGAACGGTCGGGGAAAAAGTTATCTTATTTGTTCAAAGCTTAATCTATTTGTTTTGTGAATTTTATTTAACAACCATTTACTTCCCATTCCTAGCAATTAACCTTCGTTTTTACTCGAACGAGGTTGGATTGAGTCATGCATGTCTATTCCGTCGTTACGGCTATGTATGCGTGATTTAGCCTCCTTGTTGGTTTATGACTTTAGGTGAAAACTGGAAGGTCCCTATCCTATATCATTCTTCATCCTAACCTTTGGTTAAGCTCAAATGAAGATGTGTTCGAACACACACGTCTATTCCGTCGTTACGGCCATGTATGTGTGCTTCAGCTGCCTTGTTTGGGGTGGTACTATTGGTGAAAGATTAGAATGATTAACCCTTAGCCTTAAAATAAAAACCCAATTTACCTTTTGACTTGTTTCTCCTTAGCTCTAGTGGTGGAGATGTGTATCCTTGCCAAGCTTATGATACGAAGCTAATCACGACCGAGTAATTGAGCGTACCACTTAAATGTTACACCCTATATTAGTTGAGTGATCTGAGTGATTTCATTTCTATATTTTGTGAGGTGCTTGGTCTTGTACAGGTGATTATATTAAAAGAAGTGCTTAAACGAAAAAATCCTTGACTTCGGTTAGGATACATTTTCAATACAATCTAGAGTCTACTTGAGGATAAGTAGGATTCAAGTAGGGGGATATTTGATGACATCAAATAACGTCACATTTATACCATCATTTATCCTGAATAAGTTACCCATTTTTATATAATTATTGCAAGAATGTGTACTTAATTGCTTAAAAGTGTTATTTACAGTAATTGAGGAGTGATTTGTGAAAACATGCTAAAAGGCGCATATTTTGAAGCTAAAACAAAGACAATTGAAGATTACTCATTTTTGACCAATACGTTGTATCCAGGAAAAAAGATACGGCGTATCAGCGCTAAGTCTTCACAAGAAAACGCGTATTCACAATTCCCAATACGGCGTATCCACCTGCCATACGCCGTATCCATGAAGATAACTGTTCAGAGATACGAAGATATTTGTATTTTAAGAATGTATATTATACTGATCTTAAACTTTGTGCGCACTCCAAGGGATACACCCTAATACGCCGTATTGGCTTAGCCCAATACGGCGTATCCAACATTTTACAGAGGTTATAAATAGAAGACTCAAAAACGAGTTTTCAGTATGCAAAATTATATTCTTCATACCTTACTCATAAAAGATGATTTTATAAAGAGAAGAAGAGCAATAAAGGTCAAGCATTTATCACGATTCCATAGAAGACACCGTGTAATCTCCTTACTCTTGTAATCATTTAATTTTTGGTATCGTTCGGTAAAACGTTTAGTTTACCTTGGTTATTTGATCACACTTGTATAATTACAATGGTTATGGGCTAATACCCTTGGGTATTATTAGCCATCTTAATGAAGATTCAATGTTTGGTTTGTTTTAAAATCAATTTACTTAATTTATCGTTGAAAGTTTAATTATGTTTATCACATGATACTTGTTTCGTGTTTGAATATGCGACCTATCATTCAACTGGGTCTAGTTACGCCTAACAAGCGAGCTAGATACTGGGATAGCTCTCCATGTCGTGTTTTATATTACTAGACCAATAGGATCATAAATAACGTTCTGTCTTTGTCTTTAAATTAAGAGCTTAGTTGGACCGGCAGGTGACCCGTAATGTTTCAACAAGTATGTTCTTGATTAATTGATAAAGATTTGAATAGTGGACTACTAGTATATAAAATACAGTCAAACAGTAAGTGGGTAAAGTCTTGATAGGCTAGGGTTTATCAAGATCACCATTGCTATAATCCCTAGATAGATTATAATTAAACTAAAAGGATGCTTTATGCGGATGTGTTAATTGTGACAGGATTCAACGTGTCTAGGTCTTAGGATGATGTCCCGCCTAAGTCTTAAGAATGATATGCCGCTTCGAGATAAGAAATCATTGCACTAAATAAACAAACCAGCATTTAATCGGATTTTATATGGCTAATACAATTTTTTATTATTTGGCTTGTATCTCTCTTTTATCTTCTGATTGTTTTCTTGCATGTTTATTGTGTTTAGATTGATTATTGTCACCGTAAAACCTGTGCCAGTCTCTCAGGCTGAAAACCCCTCATATCCATTAGAAGCGTATATAGCATATGTTTAACCAGTAATTAGAATTAACTTAAGTAGAAGTAATTAAAATACTAATAGATTACAAGGTTAACAATCTCGCTCTTAGTGTTCGACACCCTACTTACCACGAAACTCCACCTGATCGGGTACACTGCCCGTTAAAGTGTTGTTTTAGGATAAGTTGGCTAAATATAAATTTAAAACTTGGTAATCAATAAATTGACCCTACACGATAGCACATCAACTGCTTACTCTTGTAGAAGGTGACACAGAATTGTTAGTGGTCTGTTTGTCCTGTGGTTGTGCCTATTTTTGTGTTTTTATCTTTTGATGTGTCATTGGATTTTGTAAACCTAACTTTTCTAGTCCTGCTGATTGGTGTAACAACAACTAATTTATCACTTACATGTTTTGAACTAGGACATGTAGCACTAACATAAACAAGCAATTCCTGAATCCATGTAACAAACATACAGGCAGAGGCTAAGTCGCTATCTAAAGGCCATAATTCTCTAGCGTGTTCAATGATTTCATGAAGTATATCAGCATTTTCTTGTGTGTGTTTAAGATAGTCTACATGTGCATCCCTATTATGCTTTACAAAAGGGGAAATAGGTTGCAAATCTAATTTATACACTTTTAAAGTAACCACATTCGAATTATCCAAATTCTGAACACTGTCAACAACATTCTTTCCTTTTAAATTCGCAATGTGTTCTTTTAGTTTCTCAATAGAGACATTCTTTGCTTTCAACTGAGCTTGCAAATCATTTATAATGAAAAATTCCTTAAATTCAGGGGCTTCTTGATTATGAGATGGTCTGTTAGTTTGAAAACTTTCTTTGCTTTGTTGTAATTTAATTTCAAGAGAAATACATTGATTTTCAAGTCGTGAACATCGTTTTAAAAGTTCATTGTAAACAACCTTTTCAATCATGTCATGCTTTTTAGCAAGCTCAGCCTTAAGCACTAGAGTATCATTGTATTTATCCACGAAACTCTGTTTCATTTTCTTATAATCATTAATGGCAGCTAAAGAATTAACAGCAATATGCACAAGATCTTGAGATATAAGTAGCTCTATTAAACAATCATTTTCATATTTCAACAGCTCAGATTCAGAATTATCATGTTCAAGAGAATTATTATTTGCAGGTAACACATTATGAGAATGAACCTTAACATGCATTACAACATTCATTACATCTTGACATATAATATGCTCTAAAAATGATCATTATCAAGGCTTAATTCCTTTTTCTCAATCTTAAAATACTTCTTATCTATAGAACATTTGGCAACCTTGGTTTCCATTTGATTAAAAACAGCTTTCATGTCTTTAAGTTCTTTGTATAGTCCGTGTTCAAACATATGAAAATATTCTTTTAAAGTTTGAGCAAAAGGTTTGACATCTTTTTCAAAAGTCCCTTTTATACGTTCAACCCCCAAGATCCTATTCTATTTTAGTTATTTTGGTATGAAAGGTTATAGTTTTATCAAACTTATTAACACACTCTTTCATTTTGTGAAAACTATCTTTTACCAAACTGATTGGTGGAAGTTCACGAGAAATTTCCTTCTTTAAAACTGGTTCGAATGGAACTGGTGGTTTTTCAGAAACGGGTTGTGAAATAGGTAACCAAAATTCCTGTTCTGCAGATAATTGTTTCTGAGGCACAAAATGCTTAACAAAATGCTCAGATAGTTTATTTAACATCACATAATTAACAGGGGTAAAATTAACTTTCTTGTCTTTTAAGGTTGGGTCATTTTGTTTTGCTAGCATTTTTAACCTATCCCCTTTAGTCAAATCTAAGGTTTCCTCAATGTCAGGTACAGACAAAGCATCATGCTGTTTAACAATAGTATGGCCATCATATAAAGTAGGTACTTTTCTTCGAGCTTGAGAGAGATAAAAAGGATTTTTGAAACCAATGTGCGATTTTGTGACTTTCAAATCAATAAAAAGCTTAGGTTTTGTTAACATATGCATTGTTTACGTTGACTGACCCATTTTGTAAACCACATTGTCTAAAGCTTTGTTTTTCTTTTGTAAATCAATGACTTCATCAAGATATTTATCTTCCTTTTCCTTAGACTCCTTTTTCAAACATTCAACTGTTGTTGATAAAGTCTTATGACTTTTAATAGTTGCATTGAGTTGTAGTTTTAATTATTGTATTTATTTTTCAAAATTGACAACCTTTGCATTTCTGTCAACAATAACCTGTCTTAATTAACCATCAATATACTCTATCATTTAAGTTAAATGTTTGTCTTTGTTTAAAGATTTTTACGTGTTCTTTATATCTTTCAAGCTTGACAAATAAGGTCTCATTTACAATTTTATTCTCATGTTGCACCTTATTACATTTAGCAACTTGACTAGACATTTTTTCAATGACAGTCATTATAGTATTCATACTATGTTGTGGCATGAGACCTATTGTTTTGAACAACGCAATTTTCATTTACTTGCAAATATTTTTCATAGAAATATTGATTTCATAAACTTGTTAGTGCGACCAATTTGTGCATACCAAAAGATGGTTGTTCGAACACTGTGTTTCTTGCAAACACTTTGATACTCATGTCATTTTTCTTATGATTGAGTGTTCATGAAATAGTACCTCATGTAATAACATTTTTATCATAGGAGAAAGATGGTACCATGAAACTGCCTTATGCTGAGAGGTGCATCAATCCACAATCAGAATCAAAAGCATCAAGATCATCCATCTGGAAAGCTGCTGGAGATGAAATTTCTTAAGATGCTTGAACTGGAGTGAGTGTATCCCCATTATCTGTTAAGAAAGCTAACTATTCTGGATCCAAATAAGCTCCTGACTCCAAAGCTTCAGTGAGCAACATCTTTTCCTTAAACCATGCTGAATTCTTAGGCCTTTTTGGTTTGGTGCACTATCTAGCACAATGACCTTCCTCTTGACAGTTGTAACACTTAACCACCCTTGCTTGACCTGCAGCCCCATTCTTGTTAGCTCTCTGATTTGTAGCATTGTTCCTTGCCCCATTGTTAGCATACCTTTGTGTCTGTCTCGCATGAACTATTTACAGGATGACTCTTCCATCTTAAATGGTTGCATGGTTCGTAGGATTAGACGAGGTTCATAGCTGATTGTTTGTTTGTGTGAGACAAGAAGCAAATGTTGTGCTTACAAATGCCATTAGCTTGTTCAAATTGGCAATGAGATCATCAGAAGGGTTAAAAGAGGGAACATCAAGTCATGAATCTAAATCTGGAAAAGATACTTGCGATGGCTGTTGAATAGCAGGTGCTTGATAGGATTGTTGCACAACAGGTGCTTGATATGGTTGTTGATGAACCACTGGAGAGTGAGTGACAACTTGTGGCTGATACTATGATTTTTGGACCATTGGTGCATCATAAGAACGTTGTGATGTAGGAGGTGAATAGTATTGTTGAGTAGCAGGTGACAACCGTGGATAATACTGAGTCGGGTTCAAACAAGATGGAGAATTAACAACCAATGCTATCTGATCCGGATACATTTGTCTGGTTAAACGAACTTCATTTTCATGAGCTTCATGTTGCCTTAGATGAGAATACAAATGATCAAAGTTAGTGGAATGCATGTCTTTTGCTAATTTAACATCCGTGACAAATTTGCTCCATTCAGGTTGAAGATGATTAACAAACTTTGTGTTGAATTAGAGTGGTTGCATTTTCATTCCAATCATACGCATATCATTAATCAATTGTGAAAACCACTTGTAATACGAATGGATTGACTCTCCTGGTGAAGAAGTGAACATATCAAAGTCATCATATAATTTAGACTCATTTTCTTGCAATGATAACTTTGAACCTTGAATGAGTAGTTTAACTCTATCCCAGATCTACTTTGCATGTTCATTATGATTGACCAAGTTGTAAATGTCTTGAGGTAAACCTTGGAGAACAATGTTTGTTGCCTTTATATTAATTGATTCACAAATCTTTTCTTCATCTGTGAGATCAGTGTATGTTCATGGTCTGACCGTTGCTAGAGTATTTTCATTTCCGGGTTCGACAACTATTCCGTATTAGAAAGGTCCGTTGAGAACTGAATCAACAAGTAACTTGCCATGTTCCTTTCCTTTGATGTACAACATCATACGACTTGCCCATGAACTGTAATTGGTCTTATCAAGCGTGGGAGGACGGTTATCAGCCCCAACAATAATGATATTTTCTGCTAATGATAAACTCATCTTGAAATACTTGAAATGTGAAATTGAAATGATTAGATCGATTCAGTGATTAATGAGAATTGTGTTGAAGTGTTGTTGTTATAAGTGATTAAGTCTTTGTTATTTCACGGGATTTTACTAATCTTGATTAAACTGAGAAAAATGAGTGAATATTTCGTGGGATTTTACAAATCAAAGAAGAAACCGTGAAATTAACTTTTCTTGAAAAATTATGTATTCCGCAGAAACCAAGTACTTATTCTGCAGAAAGAAGACTAAACATATTCCGCAGAAACTAACTTGTACATATTTCGCAGGATAAAGAAATTTTTGGCAGAGTTTTGTTTCCTCAAAATGACACAAACCGCAGAAAGAAACACCTGTATAACTTATTTCGCATGATTACTTATTCCGTAGAAACATAAACCGCAGAAACATAAACCACAAAAATGATTTTTGACATATTCCGCAGGATTAATGTAAATTTGGCTGAGTTTTGTTTCTTTAAAATGACATAAACTGCATAAACATAAACCTGTGATACTTATTCCGCATAATAAATACAATACATAAACCGCAGAAATAATCTATGACATAAACCACATACACCAAAACATATTCCTCAGTATTCAAACATAAACCGCAGTCTTCAAACTTTTCCGAAAAACCAACTTTAAATCACTTGAAAACCACACTTTTTAACTTTTTTACACCAAACCTTTTGTACAACTAATTATAACTAGGCTAGTAACATCATAAAAACACAAACATGAAGGTTTTAAACAACAAATTTTTTGTTTTTATAAAAGACGCGTACCAAACCTTTTTAAAGCTTTAAAACTGTAAGTTTTGATCTAAAAAACGTACACAGTCTCAAGTAATACACCCCATGACGGCTGATACTAATTGATGATATCACAAATCAAGTATTACTATAAGAAACTAAGGAAATTCTAGAGAGAGAAAGAGAATGGATGACATTTGTAGAGAGAGAAAGAGAATAACATAAAATGTGAGAACATACAAATGACCAACACCCATGGAGAGGGCTTATATAGTACCTAAAATGGACGGCAAGCCCATGGAAAGTCCATGGGCTTGGCCCGGTTAGCTTACGTTTAACCGAACGATTAACCGCGAGCTACAATATACTATTTTGGTAGTGACCGAGTCTTTTCTCGATTTCTAACTGATTTGCACACTCAAAAGTAGTGTGTCTTGACACACTAAATATACTCTTGTAAAAGTAAACATGAGTAAAAGTGATCTAAAAATATATATATCAAAACACACTACCTTTGAATGTGCAAATCAATTTGAAAAGTGAACAAATCAACTCCCTTGTTGAATATACTTAGCCACTTTAACAATGATGATGGTCACAAAACATTTAATCACTCAATATTGGTTGATCAAAATACTTTTATGTGAAGGACTTTTACACGAAAGTCACTAGAATCGGGGCTTTTAGCCACGTCTAAAGTCCATGAAACGACTAAAACGGTTAACTATGGACACTACTTTTATCAACGACCGTGTCATGGTTAAAACTTAAAAGTCTGACAAACCTTGACTGACTTTCGACGTGAAATTTTGGCCAAAAAGGCATAAGCTACATAAACCATAGACGTAATTTACTGGAATCAAATTTTCATGTTCATAATACTATAATAGTACAAGTATAAGAGTTTGGAAAAGATTAACATTTGTTTATGGTTTGCTATTTGTTCTCATCTTATGACTCTTAGGGCATGCTTAGTTCATTCAAAGGAATGGAAAAAGGGATAACAAAGATAATGCAAAAGAATACATATTTTAAATATGTAAAATAATTACAAAAATATAGATTCAAACAAAAAATCAAAAAAAATAAATTGTTTGTGAGATGAGAGAAAAAAGAGGATGAGAAGTTACTATGTTATTTTTCTCATTCCTCTCAATTTGGTGAGGAATGCTACATTACCCAAAACCAAGTAATCATCCATTGCATTATAGTTAACCAACCAACTCTAATCATTTCCATTAGCATTCCTTACTCTCAAAAACACTCAACCAAACAAACCCTTAATTAGCACTATACAGTTGTGCACAATGGTTTTTTGTTCAGAAAACTTATTCTTGTGAATACAGAATAAGTTTAGTTTGGAAAAGTTTTAGATCTTATAAATAGTTGCATATCATAAGTTGAGATTGTTTGGACTAGCTAGATCTTTGACTTCAGGATCACAAGATAATTACTAGCATCTCTATTTTTTTTAAATCTTTTGAATTTACTATTAGAACTTAATTTTGAAGGATTGGAAAGTTCGTAAAGTGACAAAAAAATGTCGCGATTCTATGATCAAGAACTAAAAATAAAGCAATCAATACATATAAAAATTAAAACTATGATTAAGCAAAAAAGTACCACGATGTTTGAACACAACCACACAACTAATTCAAAACAAGTTTAAACAAACAAAAACGAACCTAAGAAACAAAAACAGAAGTCATAAAATCTTCATTCCCTAAGCCATAGCAACAGCAACCAAAGCAGTCATAACAACGCTCGAAACACCAATAGCCATTGATCCCGCGGCATTACCTTTTGGAGCTTCAGCCGGTGGAGGAACAACGTTCGACGAGGAGCCACTAGGAGATGAGGATGGTGTAGCTGAAGGTGTAGGTGCAGCACTCGAACCGCCTGCATGCTTGTGAGACAAAACCTTAACTGCAAGCTTTTCACCCTTGTCGCAGCTTCCTTCAGCGCCACTAACGAAATAGAATGCTCCTGATTCGACAAGCTTGACCTTTGCGGGACTGTCTTTGTATTCCATTATGGGCTTGGTTGTGATGCATTTCTTGTAGTCACCTTCTTGTACTTGTATAACTGAGTCCTTCTTTGGATCAAACTTGAACACTGAATTCAAATATAAAATATCATGCATTAGTATAGTCTAATGTAATTCGTACATTTTTAGAAAAGAATTTATTTGTATTTGTTATCTTAATATATCTTTTCTAAAAATGTACGATGTATCACCATTAAAGTAATGATCATTCTAAAAAATTCATAAGGTAGATAAAATGATGGATTGATCATTTGCATTAATCACAATGAAACTTATGGAATGTCAAAAGAACATGTAGTCACATTTAAAAAATTAATCATGAAAAACATCAAATAGAATTTATTCATAAGAATCAATCTCATAAAAACACATGAATTTAAAGGAAAATACCAAGCACATCTCCAGTCTTGAAACGTTCCTTTTCGGCCCATGTATTCAAGGCATCAGGAGCCGAGGGAACGCGCCACGAGTTCTCTTTTCCACCAACGACGAATTCTAGTGCTTCCGAGACATGAACATTCATCGAGAACAAAGCCAAACCGATCACGAAGCACAACAAAGAAACTTTGGTAGAACCCATTTTCTCAAGATAAACAAAAGATCAAAATGAGAAGTATGAATGAAATGTAAAAGTAAAATATTTTTCACTTCGCAAGTTGTGATTTTGGTTGTGGTAACACTCCAATTTATAGGAGTTACGTTTCGTACTAGGGTTGCCTCATAAAATGGTGTAGCCGTTTAAGATTATGAGAATATTTCGTATTTGATAACTAATAATTAATTTGAATTCGAAATAACTTTTTGTTTCAACAAGAAGATTGGATTTAGCCGTTTCGTTTACAAATTATTTAAAGGTTAATGATTTTAGTAATTTTGCCAACTTAGAAATATATAGAAAATTAAATTAAATACGTTATAAATGTTTGACTTTTTCTATATTTTTTGGGAAAACGAGTTTTTTAGTGTGTTAACTTTAGTAAAATTGAAGTTTGACCATTAATTCAGTTCCCATAATTCTTGCTTCAGTATTATTACAGTAGTTATGATTAACTTTTTTTAATTTTATTTTACAACTTTTTTTTGCTTCTTGTCTAAGTTAATAAGAAATAGATTATTGGTTTAATATAGAAAAAGGATAACTGATACGTCGAAGATATCTATAAAAATCATGATACATGTTTGAGGTGTATACAATCTCATTTCGATATTTTAAAAATCGAGTTGTTTTTTATGATAAGATAAACCAATTTTAAAACTTGTTGTTATCTTACTTATCCAAAAAGTATTTAAATAATTTTGACGCATTTCCAAACATAAAAAGTACCCATTAACTAACACAAGTCCCTCGCTAAGGATTTTACACCACTAGCTATGTTTTGATTTGTTTTTAAACTTTTATTGGGCTTTTTATGGATCATATCAATGGGCCTTGTAACTACCATCAAGTAAAACAACAAAATAGCAGCACACATTGACTGGGTTTAATGTGACCCAATAACATTCGTTTTCATATTGGGCCTTTTGGCCTGCCCATTACGCAGGCTATATATTTATTAAACAGAATTACTAAATAACTGAGTATTGAAAAGTAACGCTTTTTAATCTAATGCTAATACTTAAAAATCTAATTTCTATCCATTAAACAGGAATTTATTAAATAACGGGAATTGATATGCACACCACACAAAGTGATGTGCACACCATAAAATCACATGTGTAATGCATATAGTACAACACCACATATGCATTTTTGTGGTGTGCACATCACTTTGTGTGGTGTGCATATCACATCCCTTAAATAACTTATTGACACTTTAACATAAACACATTTATTAGATATTGAGTGAGAATGAACATTAAAATGTCATGTGTCGACTCCGCATAAATAGGCAAGTCAACGCATTTTGATTGATGTTACATATTCAGAGTACTAAATATAGCTTAAAAACGCCGCTTAAAATACATAGGACAAATTGTTTTGTAAAATAATTGTGATTACCGATGGGCCCGATGGGTCGAGCCCAGTGGACCAACGAGCTTGTTGACGAGAATGATGCGGTGGGCTAAGTGGTGAAAGAAAACAGTTATGGTAACAAGATCCTCATCCAACCAAAGTCAAAGGAGAAGTTGAAGTCACATTACATATTATATTTTTGGTTCTAATTTTATTCTGCTAATTATGATGTTTCTTGGTCTCAAGTCGTTGGATTTAGGAATGATCTTGTGTGTTTTGTTTCCTCTATTAATATTGTCGTAATAAACTCCTTGGTTGGTTGGTGGAATTGATATTGAAGTTTTCATATAAACCCGTCGTTTGTGTTCTCTTCCTCGGTTTGGCCGTGAAGAATATTTCCGACGACCAGCAATCTTGGTCGGCCAAGTGCTCGCCGACGTTGGTTTCAGTCATAGGGTTCTTATTTTCATCCAATCTTATCAAGTGGGTATCAGTAAACCGGGATCTAGATGTCAGCACGGGGAAGAGGATTCATCGTCGCCCACAACCTAGAAAACACGCCCGCCAGATCCAGCGGTCATGCTACTCGCGATCCCGTGATGTTGAGATGACGACTCGTGAAAGGATTAGGGAGCGGGGTTGAATCAATCCTTTTAATCGTTATAAAGGCAGTTTGAAGACACCCCGATCGATCCGATGTAGACGAAACGGAAGGGATGACTTCGAAAATTATTTTCTGGATTCGCCACACAAACCCTCTCATCAACACCACCGTAGCACCAGCACCGCACCACCCTACGGATCCATTGCGATCTTTAGGCATTCGCACTGAAATTCCAGAATTCGATGGCAAGCTCCACCCCGATGATTTCCTTGACTGGTTACAAACAGTCGAGAGAATCTTCGGTCCTTCGCGAAATCCTGCAAGTGTAGGTCAATTGGTTGATATCAAGCTAAAAAAATATGCATCTTTATGGTGGGAACACATTAACTACAACGTTTCGAAGAACGGTAAAACACAAAAATCTCCTCCTGGAATAAGATGTCAAGCGCCCCTCTTTACGTGGCCAAAATTTCTTCCACTTACTTTCAAACAGGACGCTTTCATGACTACAAAAACCTCGACAGGATCTCTGTCTGTAAAGAATGATACTTATTACTGGTTGAACGGAGGCGTTTACGTTGCGGGGCTGAGAAGCGTAGAGATAGTAGATCGCCGTTTTTTGGGGGTGCTTCGACCTGACATCGCCGACGCGGTTTCATTACACATCTATTTATCTTTTTCAGCATGTATGCAGATTGCTTGCGAGTTGAACAATAAAAAACACGCAAGACCAATTCAGGTTGTCGATTCCAACCCGTCTACCCGTACTACAAACTCAACCACAATTTCACCCCAAAAACCTGGACCGACCAAAACTGAAACGCAAACCGTTACCACCGCCCCACTTGATTTACTTCCGGCCTTTACGTGGTTAAGTGCCAAAGGTTTGGAGTCACTCAACGTGACTGCCCGACACAACAATTGTGGCATTTGTTGACTATGTTGAACCTAAGCTATGAACGAGAGTGAAGATGCATCTGTGACACTTTACCCAGATCAAGGCGAAGCCACTTTTGTCGAAGGGTATTAACTTATGTTGTCACACCTCCGGCATAATGACATACCGTCGGTCTGCGACCACAACATCTTATCGTCTCAATGCACTCTCCAAGGGTCGTGTTTGTACCGTTCGATTATCGGACGTGGAAGATGTGTAAAAACATGGTCGCTAAAACCATGGTCGACAAACTTGGGTTACCTACCACGGACCACCCCGACTCGTACCAACTTACGTGGTTCCGGAAAGGTAATCTTGTTAAAGTCACACAACGATGTTTGGTTGCTTTTTCCATCGGCAACAAATACAAAGATGAATTACGGTGTGAAGTTGTTCACAATGGAGCGTGCCCACTTATTACTTGGTCGCACGTGGCTCTACGACCATCAAGTCAAACATGTACGTTTTCGTACACCTATCCTTCACAAGGACGGTCTTCAATCACATGGCCCCCTCTAAATACTAAAGGACGCTCGACACCCGAGGTAGACACCCATGACGATATGATTGAAAATTGTTGGTTCTTTGCTGCGCCAATCGCCTCCGGGTCCAATACTTGGCTTGGTTGTGCTTGAAGAAAACACACCAATTTTTGACGTTCCACATGAGGTACTTCCCTTACTCACTGAATTCTCAGATATTTTCCCGATGAATATTCCTGAGGCATTACGTCATGCGAGACATCAACATTGCCATCTGATTTCATTTCCTGGTGCAACACACAATTCCAAACTAACCCTGACTATATCGCATGGAACCCGAAGGTATTTATGCATTTGTTCCGAAGTTAGAGTTTTGGCGCCACTAATTACTACCTAATGAATTCATCCTTTATTCGGATCATCAAGCATTGCGCTTCATCCAAGGGCAGGCCAAATTAAAACCGCGCCATGCTAAGTGGGTTGAGATGCTACAGGATTTTTCATTTGTCATTCGTCATAAAGCTGGGAGTGCGAATACGGTGGCTGATGCCCTTAGTAGGCGTCCCGTTTTGACCACCACAGGTCTATTCGATTCATGTGGAGGATTTGAGAACTCTAAACTGTTATAAGGTGGATGACCCGGATTTTATAAGATTTATGGATTAAATGCCAACACTACCCCATCTTCGTGTTTATTGTTCGCCGTGACGGTTTCCTCATCAAAGTCGTCGTTATGTGTCCCTACTTTCTTTGGTCCGGGAGTCATCATTCTTGAGCTCATCAGGGAGGTTTAGGGGTCATTTCGTCGAGGACAAAAACTGTTGCTAAGGTTCTGAACGTTTCTTTTTGGCCCAAGCTTGTTAATGATGTCGTGAAAGTGTTAAGTTGTTGTCGCTTTTGTCGTCTGCAAAGATCATCACACTAATCATGGCTATACACTCCGCTGCCTACACCCAATGGTCCTTGGGTGGACATTCCATTGAATTTGGTTCTTGGTTTTCTTTGACACAACGCACAAATAGGATTCATTATGGTGGTGGCATCGACGTTTTTCGAAGATGGGCATTTTCTTCCTTGTTCAAAAAACATATGATGCATCACAGCTGGCTCGTTTTTATTTTACTGAGTGTGCGGGCTCGTGAGATTGCATGGTGTTCCCAAGATATACCTTCGGCTAGAGATGTCAAGTTCGTTAGCCATTGCTGCGCACCTTATGGAAGCATTAGGCGCCAACTTGCTATTAGCTCTCTCTCACCGCAAACGATGGACAAACGGAGGTCTCTAACCGGGTTTTAGGAATTTGCATTCGTTCATTAGTTGGCGATATAAGGAAACAGTGGGATCTCGTCTTCCTCAAGCTGGAATTGCATATAAACGTTCTCACCTGTCGACAGGCGCAGCCCGTTTCTTGTGGTTTATGGACGCAATTCCTTTTACACCTTTGGACTCTCGCACCTTTACCCATGTTGATTTCTTATAGTGTTGAAGGGAGAAGCTCAAGCCATTCAAATCAAAGCTTTACCAGAACAAAGTTCGAGACCAATCACGGAAACATAACTTGCATTTTCAGGCACCATGCTAACAAAATCGAATAGATGTTGTTTTCAATGAGGGTGATTTAGTTTGAGATTTTACTTGCGTAAAAACGCTTTCCGCCGGGTTCGTTTATGGGAAAGTCTACAGGGGGAAATCGTGCCGTGGTCCATTCGTGTGTTAAGCCGTATCAACTGTAATGCATATAAGATCGCATCTTGCCTGTCGTATGGAGTTTTCTGCCACTTTTATGTTGCTGACTTGAAGACACCTATGTTGAAGCAGTTGATTTCATGGGAGACTCGGGGACGAGTCATTTTTTAGAGAGGGAGGGATGATAACGATGGCCTGGTGGGTCGAGCCCAGTGGACCAAAGAGCTGGTTGGACGAGACTGAGGCCGGTGGGATAAGTGGCTGAGAACAAAGTTAACTGGTAACATGATTCCCATCCAACAAAGTTCTAAGGAGATGTTGGAAGTCAATTACAATTCTATTTTTGGTTCTTAAATTTTATTATGCACTAATTATTATGTTTCTTGAGTCCTCAAGTTTAGGGTTTTAGAATTATCTTGGTTTTGTTTCTATATATATATAACTTATTGACACTTTAACATAAACACATTTATTAGATATTGAGTGAGAATGAACATTAAAATGTCATGTGTCGACTCCGCAAAATAAGGCAAAGTAGACGCATTTTGATTGAATGTAACATATTCAAAGTACTAAATAGCTTAAACGACGCTTAAAATACATAGACAATTGTTTTTGTAAAATAATTGCCCCACCGCAACGCGCGGGTCAATTCCCGCTCATTTTCTTCTAACCAACATACCAAAGCCTGTAACTCATGAGAACAAATCATCGTCTCATCTACGACTAGCAGGGTATTCGCGCAATGCAACGACGAGTATCCCGAAATAAATGTTAACGACACTAAATATCGAGTAGCATGTCCGTCACTGGAAAATAATTAGCATATCAAATGTTTTATGATATTTTATAAAGTGTAACTATCAAATAAAATACATTCATCGATGAGACTAAAAATTCATATACTAAAATGTTTTACAAGATATACATACACCATATTAAAAATCCTACACAAATGTATTAGGCTGGTTGCAATGGGAACCACGACCGAGTGGGTCATCTCAAAAGCGACGCGTCGCCACCATTAACCCCCCCCCCCCGGTCTCGTTCGACTTGTGGTTTTTTGGAGCTATGGGTCGTGTTCCCAAAATGTTGATGCACACTTCAAAATATAAATCAAACACGTATATTACCATTGGTAATTTTTTTTTCAAAATTCAAACCTTTTTAATTTGATAAATACCTCATTCATTTCATCATTTTATACACAAATTCAAACCATTTTTCTATTATACTTCTCATCTTTATTTAAAATGTCTAACAAAACTACCAAAACCAAAACCCTATAATCCCGATGCCAAGAAAAGGTTCCACAGTTAATACCGGATCTGAATTTTCAATAAGTGATGTCTTACCATCCTTTCACTTTCGACCCACAACTTCCAATTATCCACCACAACAAACACAAAAAACCTTATTATCGAAATCATCCATTCCATCCTCCTTATAACAATCAACAATCTTTTTACCAACAACAAAATGCAATGTATCGTTCATTTTTCGATTCAGCATCTCCATCTCTGCAACCAAATCAGGCTTTAACCGTATTAATCTTGATATGGATATTGAGAACTTGTTTGGTACTTCAATATATCATTCGGGTCAAGGTTCAGGTGGTACTCAAGATTATTATACGGGTCAAGATTATTCTATGGGTCACAGTTCAAGTTAAGGTTCGGGTATGGGCGGGGATCTCGTTGAAGATGAATCTCCCGTCGAAGAGGTGACGCTCGTCAAAACTAAAAAGGTCTCAAAACTTCGTTAAAAATCCAAGACGACTATAAAAAGGTCATGTGATCTCACTGTGTTTCAAAAAGAGTTGCAGGATATTGTCATATAGTTTTATTCAAATACACATCATACATTAAGCAAATGAGAAGAAGAAAAGAAGACTAGACAAGAAGGGAAAGAATTCATGTTTTAGTGAGAGAAGAGAAAGAGGATGGTGGATTAGATTAAGATAAGAATGGAACCACACCCTTATCCACATTAGGAGAGAGGTATTTATACCTACAAGGCTAACATGGGCCGGTTAAGGTTTCTACATGGGCCGGGCTTGGCTTTGGTTGGGCTTTAAGCCTACAACATATACAATATTACATTAAAACCCGAGCTCAAGTTCTCGACTAGCCCATTACATTATTACAAAGTTCCTATTACGTAAATACCAACAATTTTTATCGATGACCAACGCTTTCTTTGTTGACTTATAAATTCTAGGTCTAACAATCTCCACCAAAGGGGCGGTCATTAAATTTACATTAAACTTTGCTTTTAGGTGGTCTTGTGTCTTGGTCTTGAACTTTGTTGTAGTATACTAGTTCCTTTATGCTTCATGATCTTTTCTTGAGCCTTTGTGTTCCAAGATCTCTAAATCTTTCCTTTCTTGGGATGCACTTAATAGAAGTGATCGATACTTTAATCTTGACGTTGATGGTGACCGACACTATTGATGCGGCGGGTTGCAGCACCTAAGTTTTACAACCCTCCGAGTACTTAGCCGTTGTAGTGTAGTATAGGCAAGACTTGGGGGTTGATCGTTCTCTAGGGGAATAGTGGGTTAGGCCCGAAATGTATGTCATTAAGGTCTAAGGGTTGGAGAAAGATTATTTTTGTAATTTTATATTTTTTAGAAAGCAGAGAAATCAATATGTTTGGAGAGGAGGTAAACAAACGTGCTCACTTAGTTATGCATTACTCCCTAGTTACTATACCTAATATATCCCGTTATCACTCCCTTCCTAGTGTAATGTGAAGTATTCCCTAATTCAATTGCTGGTTGGTTAGTCCCGCATCTATGTGATCACCTAAGCAAGCGACGTTTATCGGATGTCTGCCTACCCAATAGTAAACAACACGCAATAAAATACTCGCATAAATTAACTACCTAAGATGTAGGGTTTGTTGACTAGTCACGTTTTAGTAGACGTCTAGCTACTCTACGGTTTGTAACTAGTTTTCTATTGCCTAACGTGTACACCACTAACTAATCAAATGTTATAACTGGGTTTCATGCAATCCTAAGTAAACACTAATTAATTTAGCCTAACATGTTAATCATAAGCAAAGAAGAAAACATAATCAAACAATAGAAAGACATCATAATTGAATGATTAATGATAGTAAAACTTAACCAATGATACATGTGAGTTTATGAATGTTGGGATTTACAGATTTGAAGATTACAAAACATATATGACGAAATGAAGAAAGAAGAAACAATGAAGGACCAAATATGTAATATTTAGTTAGCTTAGTTAGTAAGCTAGGGTTTGGCTTGTAAACCCTAGTTCCTCTATTATATAAAGAGGGTTAGTGCCTAGGTTAGAGGCATCCATTCATAGCTAGTCTCTCCAATGAGAGTCTAGAAACACATAGAGTGTTTAGTAGTAGTAGTAGTAGTTAGTTTCTTTATGTTCAATAAAGAAAACCTTATTAGTAACATGATTGTGTTCTTGTTCTTTATATTCCGTTGTGCTTAATCAATCATTGTTATAATACCCTAGTTGAGTCCAGATCTTGGATCCTAACAAGTGGTATCAGAGCCTGGAGAGAGCCTCTGATAAAGAAGAATCACTTGTTACCACAACAAAACTTTGTTTCTCTAACTGTTAACTATGTCAGAACCCATGCCTACTATACCTACTCAGTCACCATTCACTTATCCTAACCCTAATCCATCTGCTTCACCTTTATTCACTCAAGATGATACCTCGGAATCTTTCATACCTAAACCCACACAACCAATGCCTACATTCACTCAAACTGATTTTCATATGCCCGATTTTCATCATTATGATGATGCAAGGGATATTTGGATGGCAGTTAAGGCAAGGTTTGGTAGGAATGAAGAATCAAAGAAGATGAGGAAGACCATGCTCAAGCAGCAGTTTACAGAATTCTCTGTGACAGAACCATCCCCGTCCTAGTCTTTGTTTCTAGTTTTGACGATTGACGCATTTAAATCGAAAAAATTCGTAGGATGTTTGGCAGCATCTGTATTTGAAAAATTGTAGGATTTTTGTAAACATCTGTATCCGTTGTTGGGCACAAACCTCGAGTACTGGTTTTGATTATACAGTTTTATTACAGTTAATGTATCATGTCCAGACTAGCAATAATACAGTTTTTAGACTATTGAATAGTGTTCATAGTCTACTATTACTTCGATCTTGTAGTCCCGCTATTTCCTGATAAACAGATGAATTCACCTCAACAATGTTTGTTGACGTTTTAGCATTTTTAATCTTAGTGCTGAGGCATAAGCTTGATGGGAGCCGTGACGGCTATCTATTATACGGATTCTGATTTCTTACATTTGAAAATGAAACTTTTGTCCTTATAAAATCTTAATTTTAATTATTTCATAACTATGGGACCTAAACGTGAAAACCTGATCTTTTGTAGTACTTGAATGAATCTTAATTTTTAAAAACGTTCATTTAAGGTCGTTTTCTATATCTTGATTTTTGTGATCTATGGATGTAAGCACCCATTGTTACCTTTCCGCGCGACCGCGAATTTGGGTTAACAGATGGTACCGAGAAGCCAAGATATATGAACTGGGTCATTTTCAAAACCGATGTCTACAACCACAAAGACACTTAAAGATTTTATTTTCTTTATTTTTAATACAAAATCCTTCATCGCTATCCCCGTGGCAGTCCCCCCCCCCCCCCCCCCCCCCCCCCCCCCCCCCCCCCCCCCCCCCCCCCCCCCCCCCCCGATAATCACGGCAGCAGTAATCCCTGACCTTACTACTTTTTCGATTATCATATTGCATTATATAATCTTATATTATTAATAATACTTGGTTTAAATTTGATCTCTTTACGTCGATTCTTTTGACATAGTCAATATCTATTACTCTATCCGTCCAATTATATAAATATTGACCATTCTGATTAATTATGATTATTTATATCACTTTTCTATTTTTTTCTCTCTTATTATCACGTGCCATGACTTTGCATACCTTTACAAATTCTTAACGAAATTGTGTACATTGCATGGCTAGAATCATGCGCCTAGGAGATTAAAATAATCTGTTTAAGAGGAATGAAAAGCGTGTGGCCAAAAAGCTATTGAAAATATAAAAGACAAGAGCTGACTCAAACAATAAGCTGGAGAGTCTGGATCATTAAATACTGGAGGAAATGTTTTCACCAAGTGCAAGGATGTACGAAATAAGACATTTATGAACGCAAGCCCTCACTCTTTCATCGAGAACACACACAAGGCTGTAGTCGGAAAAACTGAAATGCAGGTTTGAAAGATGGAGCATTTTGAGATTTGTACTGTGCTGAAGATGACAAGGTATAGTTATTTGCGTGTGCACTCGAGAGTCGTGCTCTGACCAGGTAGAAAACGAAAATGTTCAAACTTTAGGACGTTGCCTAATGCTTATCAATCCATAGAGCAACGTAAAAAAGCGATGAATGACTACGAATACTTCCCATGTAACTGAAATCCAAAAGGATGGAGCAAGAGCTTTGGACTTTGACTTTGAAAGGAATGAACATCGAGGCATACAACAACGCTTCCACAAACTGGTTTTGAATTGTCCCTGATTGGTGTCAACTAAAAAGACAAAAGATTGAAAATACTTCGAGATTTCCCAGGGAATCAAAGGAAATGTTACTTCTTCAAAGCACTGTGACTTTCATGATGCATATCAACATGGCTCGAGAACTGATTGAACAAAGGGTTCAGGCTAAAGGCATTAAGATCGTGATACTAATAAAAGGAAGTGGGAAGACCAGCAAGGAACAACTTTCATCACCAGCAGCAAAATCGACAGACAAGAACTGCTAAGTTAATGTGGCGGCCCATCCAGCTAAGGTAAGGCTACGCTTGGGAACTTACCATGGTGCCAATAGGTGCAAAGGCACATCATCAGCCCAGTCTTTGTCCTCCTATGTGTGTAAATGTCACAAGCTAGGTCACCAGAATGGGAGTGTCGAACTAGGATTCCTGTAGCACAGAGACAATTCGCTATAGAATGTTACATGCTATGGTTGTGGGAATCATGGCAACGTAACAAGAGTGATTGTCCCCGAAGTTAAAGACCCGAAACTAAGAAACCAAGTTAAAGGTACTGAAGAGCACGTGATGGTTGCAATGCCTTAGTAGAGGATAACCCAATCAAAACTTTAACAACATGGAGGATGATCAAGCTTAGACTTTTACCCTTTAGGAATCTTGCTTAAATTTCAGTTGTACTTTTCGCTTAAATTTCTGTTGTACTATCGCTTTAAATTCTCTGTTGTACAGAATGATTTCAAGTATCTATCAAAGTTAACATATTATCAAATCGTCAATTATACTTTAACTCTCTATAAATTTTTTACAAATCACTCCCACAAATTATTAGAGAAATTATAACATAATTTTAATGACGAAAATGGAGCATCGCAATCGTTAGCCCTCAAATATACATTCTGATCAACTATGTATAATTCAGGCAGACCATGCCCATTACTGAGAGTAGTCACCTTAAAACTTCTTGACAGAAACAATTTTCTATTTCATAAAGTTTTGTTGTGCGTTATCCTAAAACACGTTTACTTCTGGAAATCAAATTAGTAACCATAGCAACTAAGCAGACCTTCACGAGCGCACCTTATCTTATATAAATTCGACAACAAAAAAAAATTTACAACGACACGATAACTGAAGGAACAATAAACCACTAGGAGCCGAGCTTTGTCGCAACCAATATATATTAAACAAACACCCAAGTAACTCAATTTAGAAAGGGAAATTGCAAACAGGTTACCAAGCGTGGTAAACGAAATTACGAAAGGATAATAAAAGTAACAAAAAGAATTATTGCCACAACATCTATTTATTAACTTAGAAATAATGATTACATAAGAAACATAAAAGGAAATACAAGTATTATTACAACCTCCCTTAATATCTATTCCTGATCCAAAAGAGATCTACGCCGATTGCAAGAACAATAGAGGGGCACGAGAATTGGCTAAATAAAGGCCACAAAATTGAAATCCGTCTCGTATAAGAGGAAGTTAGCAAGAAAAAATGCCGAGTGCTATCGACTTCCGCCAACCCCAAGAGCGTAGATGATGTGCAACATTTTTTGAGGATTGGATAAGAGAAAAGGTTAGTGAAAGATTAAGTGTATGTATAAGAAACTGGAGGAGAAAATTTGTATAAAAAGGGGGAAAGTACCCGTTGGGGTAACTACTGTTCACCGACCCGTCGTGGGCATCTGTTCATAAAAATAAAATAAAAAATTAAAAAAAAAATAATAATTTTTTTTTTTTTATTTTTTTTTTTATATTTTAATCTACACTCTTCATCAACATTATTCCGAAAGAAATAATTAACATCTTTTTTCTTCTGAACCCGTACTTTCGTCAAGTGTCGCAACTTGACCTTGAGGACAAGCTCATTTAACGGGAAGGACTGTTACACTTCCGTATTTTTAGATCAATGAACCACGTCATTAAATTCACTATTTTTTTTTCTCTCAGTTCGCGTTTACTTTAAATTTCACACACATAATTAAATCGCTAAGCAAAAAATTTCACTTAACGAATAAAACTAAGAGAAATATATTTTTTATAACACTATTTCCTGACATGAATAGTGTGGTTCGTTTTTAATAAAACTTTTGGCGAAACATTTTATAGAATCACTTATATAAGATTTTATATGGAGTTTTAGATTTATAAATATTATTTTAGAGACGATTGACCCCACTTAAACGATAACATTTTAAAACAACGATAGAAACATTATTTTATTTTTTTTGAAAGTAATAATCAACTTTTTATATTTTATTTTTATTGGGTTGCGTAAAACATTTACGTTTCGCAATTAAATACATTTAGTAATAACCCCAAACCACCCAAATTTATCTACGCCTTCAACAAATATCATTTGTATTTTTCAATGCTCAAGGTTTTTATTAAAACCAACCTGTATTAACCCATGGTTTTTATTTGTGTCGTCCCACCTTAAGAGAACCAACCAAGACATTTAAATTTGCAAGTATACACTTCGAAATTAATTTACACTTTACACTTTGCTACACATTTTTATACAAAAATCAAAGAAATACTTACCTTATAAACCAAGATATATTTAAGCTACCACTTTACTTCCATAATTTTGTGGGATGATATGCACTTTAAGAAACATATGAAACCAAGTATTAATAACCTAGACAATGTACATCTTAGTTAGTAAGAAACCTAATAAGTTTTGACCCACATTTTTTCCTTAAGACCTCAACATGTGTTAGACCATTTCATGAGCTCTTTGACTAGTCTTAAATAAATAAAGGACTTCACTAAGTGTAAAACACATAGATAACATATTACTTGGTGAAAATCAAACAAAAACTCTCCTCCCTCCTCCTCTCTAGCACACGGCAACCCCAAGAACACCACCCAATCCATACCAAAATTTATTTAACACATTTACACACATCCCTACTATATATCTAAGATGTCCTAAGAAGATTTGAAGGCTTGGTTTAAGCTTTACAAGAAGTTAAGACAATAAAGTATTTAATGAAACAAGTCATAAGAAAGTTAGGTTTTTATCTCATATTTCAAGCCAAGGTTTAAATCACAAGGTGTGTTGGTTATATTCCATATCACCACTTAATCATTACTAAGGATATCTAAAATCCAAAACTTCATAATTAACTTTTATGTGTATATTGGTTCTATATGGCAAAATCACCATTTAGGGTTTTAAACATGTTAAATGGATAACTTACTTGTGATTATGATTTTGTACACTTTTTCATATAATATGATTGATTTAATTATCAAGGAATGATGAGATTATAATAGTTAACAAAATTTGATTTAAGTGAAAATGTTTATAGTATAAACTATGATAAAAAGTATATATAAAAAAGTTATAAAAACAATTTTAAACACATTTTTATCAAAAATTATTTTAGGGGCTGTTTGAAATACGAAATTAAAGTATTTATTTTATATTTTTTAAAAATACTACATGTCACAAGGATCGTGGGCATGTAAAGAACTCGAAAAACCGATTTATAACGAAGGAGATACGCTAATTTTAAGTTATACGTTAATTAATAACTTTTTATAAATAATTTTTATAAAAGTTACTGTTCATCAGGGACTTTTATTTATGAAAACATCATTTATATGATATAGCTTTTAAAAACGAAGACGTGCTCGAAAGAATCGCTAAAAACGAAGCAATAACGAATAAGATACGACATTTACGAGTTTTCGACAACTAAAACGATAAAAATAAACTTAGGGTCTGTTGTGAACAGTAAAAATTACTGTTCACCAGTAAGTTCCAAATTTTGAAAATGTCAAATATTGATAACTCGTCTTAATACGAAAGCGTGGGCACAAGAAACGTCAAAATCGGGCTTAAAACGCGAAAGTTATGTCGTTTTTACTAAAGAGGCAATTATAAACGTTTTTACTTATTAAACACAATTTTACCAAAACAATTAGATGGTGATTGAACTATATAGACCTATATGTGGTATTAATCAAAGTGCTATATTACTAGGGAGTTTTATAATGAGGCCTCTTCGGGGTGGCGTATCGACGAGTTGTTGGATTTACGATTTAAAGTGTCCTAGCTCCTCATACGTCACTACATGACCTCTTAATTATGATAGCCCGAACGATAGTATGATGAGCTATACGAACTATAAACAATCATGTTGGGAATTACAGATTTGAAGATTACAAAACCTATTAGATGAAATGAAGAAAGAAGAAACAATGAAGGACCAAATATGTAATATTTAGTTAGCTTAGTTAGTAAGCTAGGGTTTGGCTTGTAAACCCTAGTTCCTCTATTATATAAAGAGGGTTAGTGCCTAGGTTAAAGGCATCCATTCATAGCTAGTCTCTCCAATGAGAGTCTAGAAACACATAGAGTGTTTAGTAGTAGTAGTAGTAGTAGTTAGTTTCTTTATGTTCAATAAAGAAAACCTTATTAGTAACATGATTGTGTTCTTGTCTATTCACCTTGCTTAAACAATCCATTGTTATAATACCCTAGTTGAGTCACAATCTTGGATCCTAATCAAGAACCAGTCTTGGATCCTTGGTATTCTACAGTTGGTTATTAGAGCCCTTGTGGCTCTCGATCTAGGGTTTAATAAGGTTTTCCTGTGTAATCTATTTTTCTGTTATTATTATTAAAAGGCAGCAAGATTTTTCCCCAAACCCTAATTCGTGTATGGCAGCAGATCCGGTTGTTTGTTCATGACAGCAGCATCAAGAAACAGCTGATAATTTCTCGTACTGGTCAATTGGTGCGTGTACCCATTTATCACAAAGAATTCGTGTATGTTTTATGGTCAAATAAAGTGTTGCGAAATTAAATATTGTTTTGTGTTGTCCGGTTCTTTTTTTACTTTCTACCAAGCAGTTAATGTGCTATCAAAGAAAATATCTTGTGGTTGTCCCTATTTCGCTGGTCAACTAGCAGATGTAGGGTTTTATTTGATGTGGGACCATAAAAGTAACATTAACGTTTTGTGCAATTTGTTGTGGGATACGAGATAATGTGTGGCGTATGGAGCAGGTCAAGACAAATTGCGTGTAGGTTGAATTGTCAAATCTAGTTGAAGAAAAAGGTCACATGATATTTGATTTCTGGTCAAATGTTGCGTACATTTTGAATTAATGTTATTTGACCGAGTGAATTTTCTAAGGCAGCAGATGGTCAATGACGTGTGGGATTTGGATTGGTACGTATTTTTTGTGATAAGTACAAATTCAAAACAAGTTTCATTAAATGCGTTATTTGTAGGCATATTTGTAGGACTTTTTGTTATTTAAAAGATAAGTCTGCCTTCTTTGGTTAGTACCAGTTATATCATTACTGCTGGTCGTTGCAACTGTAAGCTTTGGTGTATCCACTGCAGTAAATTCTGATTCGTTCTGGTAACATATGAGTTATTGATGGTTTCAATCAATGTCCTTTACCAGCGATTGTTGGTCATAGGGTTCCTGCTGGTAAGTATTTCTGTTCGCTGCTGGTAGTTCTTGCTGGTAGGCTTTGTGGTTCCTACTGGTCTGCTTAT
Organism: Tanacetum coccineum; assembly: GCA_026074375.1. Classification (NCBI taxonomy): domain Eukaryota; kingdom Viridiplantae; phylum Streptophyta; class Magnoliopsida; order Asterales; family Asteraceae; genus Tanacetum; species Tanacetum coccineum. Next base: position 11,322 of record BQNB010036877.1, on the reverse strand, counting down.
GGTTTCTTCTGCTTGCCTTGTTTGATATTGTTTGTTATTGCTGCTTAGTATATATAGGTCCTACAGACGCCCTTCGTGATCTGAATAATGAGATGTTATAGTTTTCGTTTTTTTTGGAGATTCAGTGCATGATATGATTCTTGATTGGAACAGTTACTGCTCTTACAATATTTTGGGGCATATGATACCATACAGTTCATGATATGGATCATATACAAAATTCGCATGATCATAAGCATAGAGTGTTTCCTGGTTATTCCGTCTGGCTCACCGAGACTATCGGCATTGCATGTAATCGCCATCATATATTGACTACCAAGAATTTATCAAAGACATTTTTGTTACATTGATATATGTAAAAGCATGTCTTTTTTCGCACTAAAGGAAGAGATGATCTATGCTACCTGCTGACCAAAAGCCGTATTCTGATTCAAGCAATGGTGATATACTTTTAAGGGGAAAGCTTATTGTTATATACTTCACCCCATCTTCATGCATCACTTAAAGGGAAGCCGTTTACGAGTTTCACAAGACCCTATTAGATGATTACAAAAAGGGTAAGAAGTTTTAGATTGCAACTATTATTGTGATACAAGTTTTGCATTGTTCTTCATGCAGGTTGTTTTGTAATATCAAATAGGGAAATTTTGGGAAATATCAGATTTGAAGATTACTAAACCTAATAACGACAAGTGAAGAAAGAAGAAACAATGATGGACCAAATAAGTAATAGTTTAGTAGCTTAGTTAGTAATCTAGGTTTGGCTTGTAAACCCTAGTTCCCTCTATTAATATAAAGAAGTGGTTAAGTGCCTGGTTAGAGATCCCTTCATAGCTAGTCCCTCCAATGAAAGTCTATAAACACATAGATGTTTATAGTAGTAGTAGTAGTTAGTTTCTTTATGTTCAATAAAGAAAACCTTATTAGTAACATGATTGTGTTCTTGTTCTATTCCGCTGTGCTTAATCAATCATTGTTATAATACCCTAGTTGAGTCCAGATCTTGGATCCTAATCATGAAACAATTCTTGATATTGGATCTAACCAATCAAAGTGTTTTTAGTACTTATACGACCTATATTGGATTAGGTTGCATTCGATCATTTCCGTGACGCATTTTCTATTGTGATATACTTTGTTGATTACCATACACTCAAGGTGAGTTCATAGCCCGTTTTTCTACTACTTGTTTTATTAAATTCGGGGGAGATTACATGCTTGATTTCTTTTGACACAAGAGTTTTCAAACTTATGCTATTTCCCTGAGTAAATTATTGCCTAAGTTCCGTATTGCCAATTAAATCCCATTTATCATGAACCGTTAATTAAACCAGTGGGTATACGCTAGTGTTATGGAAATATGACAGTCGAGACTGACCATCCCCCCCCCCCGTCCCCTAGGCTGTGGTTTCTAGTTGACCATTGACGCATTTAAATTCGAAGAAAAATTCCGTAGGATGTTTGGGCATCATCTGTATTATAAAATTCGTAGATTTTTGTAACTTCTGTTATCCGTGTTGGGCACAAACCTCGATACTCAGGTTTTGATACAGTTTATTACGTTAAGTTCGGTGCCATTAGCCCTTAGGGCAATAATACATGTTTTAGACTATTAAATGTGTTTCATAGTCTACTATTACTTCGATCTTGTGGTCCACGCTATTTCCTGATAAACCTATGAATTCACTCAACAATTTTGTTGACGTTTTAGCATGTTTTAATCTCATGTGCTGAGGCATAAGCTTGGATGGGAGCCGTGACGGATATCTATTAGAGGGATTCTGATTTCTTAAATTTAATAAAATCTTAATGTCTTTTTATCAAAACTATGGGACCTAACGTGAAAACTCTGATCTTTTGTAATGACATTGAATGAATCTTATTTTTAACGTCCATTTAAGGTTGTTTTCTATATCTTGATTTTTGTACTTTGACGTAGCACCCCATTGTTACCTTTCCGCTGCGACCCGATTTTGGGGGTGTTACAAAAGAGAAGCTCAAAGCGACAAGACATCGTCAAAAGAGCTATGCTGACAACAGGCGCAAACCGTTGGAATTTGAGGTTGGAGATTATGTGATGCTAAAGGTATCGCATTGGAAGGGCGTGGTTCATTTTGGGAAGAAGGGTAAGTTAGCCCCGAGGTATGTAGGGCCATTCGAGATCCTTGAGAGGATTGGCCCTGTAGCTTATCGGTTAAGATTGCCTAATGAATTGATTGGTGTACATGACACATTCCATGTGTCAAATTTGAAGAAGTGTTTGGGGAATGCTAATTTGCATGTGCCGTTGAATGAAATCAAAATCGACAAGACTTTACGATTTGTTGAGGAACCAGTAGAAATTATGGATCGTGAGGTTAAGAGTTTGAAACGTAGTAGAAAACCACATGTGAAAGTTCGTTGGAATTTAAAGCGTGGTCCCGAGTTCACTTAGGAACGCGAAGACTATATGAAGTCTAAGTATCCTCAGTTATTTGTTGATCATGCGGTTGAACCAACTAGTTAAATCTCAGGATGAGATTTCCATAAGGAGGGGTTACTGTGAAAACTGTGATTTAATTAGGTTAGTGATACATTTAGAAATGGCTAAGGGTTCATTTTATGTGTTTAAGTGTTGTGCTATGTGATTTTATGTGTGCTAAGTGGTTTACATATGTGCATGATGTCATTTTAGAGGTAAATGATTATCTTATTTTGTGTGCATATGAGTTCGGTGTTAAGTATTCCATTTGTTCACGTGTGGTGATAATGGAAATGAAAGACGTGTTGCATGCATTCCTACGTCAATTCTTGGTTTTTAAGAGTTAAGCGTTTATAAGAAGTGTAAGTTATTGGAAAGGAAGCATGTGAGTGAAATATAGAAGTTTGTAGCAAACTTTCTAAAAATAGAAAGTGGTTTGGTGAAATGAAAGTTATATTTAGAAAGTTTAGTAAGTAGCGTTTAAGTAAAAAGGTTTAATCAAACTATCTTAGGTTTTTTTTAAAACTTAAGGTAAGGAAGTAAATTAGTTAATTAATAATTTAATTAAAAAAATAATAATAATATGTTTTTAAATAAGGGGCCGATTGGTTTTGGTTAGGGAGGGTTTAGGAGTTATATTTTTTTATCAAATAGTACTTAGAGAAGGATAAGGACTCACTAGGGTTAAATACCAATAAACCCAGCCCATTATCCCTTCCCCTCTCACTTGTGTCGTGCATTTTCTTCCCCTAAACCCTAAGGAGTGCCGAATTTTGCTAGATCCAAGAATCATTCAAGAGTTGTGGTTTAGGTGCTAGTAATCATGGTGAGTGTGTTCTTCTTAGTTAGATTTGTATATTCATGTAACAAAATCAATGATGGATCTAGGGTTTCATAAAAATACAGAATATTAATGATATTTAATAATGCTAGAGTGATTAGGGCTTGATTAGGGTCATGTTCATGCAATTGGTTAGGTTAGATTTGCGTTAAAACTTGATTTAGGGTTGAGCAGAATTTTGGGTCGTGTTCAACGACTGATATCTAGATGATAAAAACGTGTATTGATATGTTTCTTGAGTCTATGAATAAGCCAAAAGAGTCTACTTTCCAGAAAATCCAGCCTCGAAAGTTTTTAAGGTCGGGAAGGCATTCAAATAACCTTTGCAACAAAAGTGGTCAAAACAGTAAATACGGGTCAGAATTAGGTCATGTTTGTGAGGGTGAAACCCTAACTTAAAAGTGGAATTAAGCTTAGCCCTTCTACAGTAGTTAAGTTCCATATGTCTATTGATAATCCTGTGAAAATTAGCCTCTGAAAGCATGTCTAAGTATGGTAGTTAGAGTGATATATTTTGGTGTGCAATCAGATCCGAATTGGGACTGTTTTGAAGTTTGATTTTCTTAGGATTACTTGTGCATGTAAATGGCTTTTAGGAATCAAATGGTAGTTAGAGAACACATAAAGGAACATAGATAATTTTTGGTATAATTTATAAAGGTCATCAAGTAAGGTTTTTAAGTTAGTCAAGACACACTAAAAATCTGCATTTTTGAATAAATTGTAGTTAACTAATGTAACATGTTAATGAGGAGGTTAAGGTTGGGCATGGTGTCGGGGTGACCCATGATAGTTAATCAAACCCTTAGACATACATCATATGAGTGTTACATGGACTTGAGCTTTTAGCTTGGTCGCATGTAACACGTTTGTGTTTGTATTGTGTAGCTTGTGTTGATATTGTTTGGAAGCTGTTTGTGCATCAGGTGAGTTTCATAGTCCCTCTTTTCACATCGCTTTTAAATTGGGATGGAAATGATGAAAATGGATTTGAAATGTTCTAATTACTGTGATTATGTGTCTTTATTTTGAAAGTGTATGGACTTTACTTAGTTATTGTATGTTACGTGCAATATGCTTATGTGTATTTGGATCGCGAGTAACGTTCCTACCCATTTGTTGTGATATCGGGATCGAGGGTAACGTTCCTACCCATGTGAAGTGATAGTTTTAATGGATCGGGGGTAATGTTCCTACCCAATTGTTGATATTTATTGGATCGAGGGACACGTTCTATTCCCATGATCGTTTTGGTTACATTTGCATGCTAGCTTGTATGATAGTGAAGTAATTGTCCTGCCATGTTTGCATTAATCACAGTAATTGTTTATAAGCTTTAATTTTCGTGTCTTAAACCTATGTCTCTCACCAACCTTTGTGTTGACGTTTTAAGCATCATTTTCAAGTAACCATCTTGAGGATGTTGAAGTTAGGAAGAGTGGCTAGTGAGACCGTAGGCTTACATGTGGAGTCATTCTCCTAGAGATTTTATTTATGTCATTTAAATTGTTTGATACTTGGTTGTTATTTGATTGTTTAGACTCTTGGATTATGTTTCTTTAAGGTATAACTTTGTTATCATAATGTAAGACTCCTTTATCTTGTGTTAGATATTGTCATGACACATTGTGTCTCATTTGTTTATCTATTTCATTTAGTTATCTCTATTGTTGACACCATTGTGTTGTGATGACATCCATTCTCGTTACGCATCGTGTTTTCGCCTTGGCGGGGTGTGACAGCACCCATAGTAACAAAAACTGTTGATGGTAAAGAGACTGTTATCACTCCTACAAGTATTGAAGAGAAGGTAGAAAGAAGGGCAGAGTTAAAGGCAAGAAGCACTTTGTTAATGGCTTTACCTAATGAGAATCAATTAAAGTTCAACTCATACAAGGATGCTAAGACACTGATGCAGGCTATTAGGAACAAATTTGGAGGTAATACTGCTACAAAGAAAACTCAGAAAAATCTTCTGAAGCAGCAATATGAAAACTTTGCTGCATCCAGCACAGAAGTGATTGAGCAAACTTATGAAAGACTTCAAAAGCTAATTAGTCAACTAGAAATGCATGGTGAAGTTATCCCTCAAGAAGACATCAATCAGAAGTTCTTGAGAAGTTTGTCACAAGAATGGACTATGCATACTATTGTGCGAACGAACAAACCAGAGATTGAGACATTGAGTTTGGATGACCTCTTCAACAATCTGAAGGCTTATGAATTAGAGGTTAAGGGGACATGTAGAGCAACCACAAACTCACACAATGTAGCCTTTCTGTCCTCTAGCAGCACTAATAGTGCAACTAGATCAGTTAATATTGCTCAAGGTGTTAATACTGCTAGCACTCAGGGTGCTACTGATAGCTCAACAACTGTTGAAAATTTGAATGATGCTGTGATTTATTCCTTCTTTCCTAGACAACTAAGTATTCCACAGCTAGATAATGAAGATCTACAAAAAATCAATCCCGATGATCTAGAAGAGATGGATTTGAGGTGGAAAATTGCTATGCTGACTATGAGGGAGAGAAGATTCTTGAAGAATACTGGAAGGAAGCTGGACATGGACAACAAAGAAAGAATTAGGTTTGACAAGTCCAAGGTAGAGTGTTTCAACTGCCACAAGAGAGGACACTTTGTAAGGGAGTGCAGGGCACCCAAGAATCAAGACAACATGAACAGGGAGCCTACCAGAAGAAGGTCCCACCAATTTTTCTCTCATGGCTTATTCTTCAACAAGTTCAACTTGAGGTATCTAATGACTCAAATTATTGTTCATCTTGTTTAGAATGTGTAAAAGATCTAAAAAAACAAAATGAACAATTAGTTAAAGACTTAAGAACAACTAGGATAAGTGTTGTCTCTTTTAAAACTGGTTTAGAATCTGTAGAAGCTAGACTGTTAGTCTTTAAGAAAAATAAGTCTGTGTGTGAGGAAGATATAAATCTCTTAAAACGTGAAATCTATTTAAGAGATTTAGATATTACAAAACTTAAAACGAAGTTAGAGTTGGCTACAAAAGAAAAAGATGAGGTTCAAATTATAGTATAAAATTTTGAAAATTCATCAAAAACTAAGTAAACTTCTAAACAGACAGATAATGGAAAAGTGTAAAACAAGATTAGGGTATAATGTTGTCCCACCTCCTTATACTGGGAATTTTATGCCACCAAAACCTGATTTAGTTTATCCTAGTCTAGATAATTTTGTGGAAGTGAATGAGTCTGTTAGTGAGTCTATAGTTGAAAAGCCTACTGTTGTGTGACATCCGTCAATTTGAGGTTAGTAACCAAAAGAAAACGTATGATATTAGACTCTCTTAATTATTTATGAAGTCGCTTTTATGTGGTCGCATTACTATTAGCATTTAACGCTTGTCTACGTGCAACCCGTGTTTCACGTCACTGTTTATCCCCAAGCTTTAAATTCTATTTTCTAAATTTATAGAATTTATTTTATTATTTTTGGTCGATTTATTTAAAAATTGTCATTTTAATTATTCACGAATCGAGCTTTGGTTAGTTATTCGTTTTAACGATCGAGAAATCAACGATTCCATATTTTAGCTTCAAGAGCTTATTTATTTTATATTAATTTTTTTTCCACTTTTATTCGTGTTTGGCCGAAACCGCGTCAAAATCATATTTTTTTAAATTTATAACGAGTTAATTAAGTTCTTTGGGCCCGAGATTTGTACAATATAAAATCAATAAAAAAATACTACAACGCAAGCCCATCCCCTCCTTAGGCTGGTTATCAACCTAAACAAACATTCCATTAATTCTTTTTTATGTGTCGATACACTCTAGATTTGCTTCCTCGATTATACTTTCATTCTTTTACAAAACACTCCAATATTCGATTTAAAACACACAGACTAGATAAACACGAGACTATCTGTCCCCCTTCTCTCTGTTCGATTCGGAGCTACAGCAGACAAAAAAAACCACCAAGAATCTATTTTTCTTACCCAAGTCATCCTCTATTTAATCCCAAATCACTAATAAATTAAACCTCATTAATCCTTAACAAAAATAAATCACCATGCATTAAATTTTCACAAATTCTTGATTCTATTAAATTTTGATTTCAAGGGTTTTATGAAGATTTGATACAATTAAATCATCAAGGGTTCAAGATTAAGTGTTTTTAACAAGTTTGGTGAAACAAATCAAGAATTTTGGGTCTTTGTTATGTGTTTGTGGGATTCGGCCAAGGTCAAGAAAAACCTTAAGGTGTTCTATGATTTGTTCTTTTAACTATTCATGGTTACCTTTGTAAGTATCCTATTTTTTTTTTGAACGGTGATTTATTAAAACACTAGCAAGGAGCTAGATCAATACACGAACAAGATGTTTTTAAGCCCAAATGTCCCACTTGAACTGACGCTTTTACATCGGAATTTTACGACTATAAAAAGCCACTAGAAAAGTGTGTGAATTATCTCAAAATATCAGCGACTTTTCAGGGATCTTCTTATCAAACAGAGGTGTGTTCGAGTAAGTTCAACATATACCAACAAACCATAGTAAACACCCTCAGAACGCCTTCTGAGATTGGCTTGAATCGATAGAAACCAACCAAACCTTGCCATTCTACGTAAGATTACATCCGAATAGTCGATATTCACCAAGAAGATATCTTACGAATAAATCTGTTCTACTACAACGCATTGAAAGAAAAATATTGATTTGTCGGATTCCACCACCGGCATTACAAATGGACTCAAAACAATCGAATCAATTTACATTCCACGATGAGAGATGTTAAAACGGTTGGGAGCGCGTTAGATTTGACTTTCCAAGCTATGTTTATTCACCTTGATTTGGCACGGATTTAAACCCACCTAGTCGGCAAATAACATCCTGAAAACCGATTCACCTATCAATACTCCTTTCGAATTGACAGCCGCTCGAAAAAGACCCATCACTTTCTAAAGTCCAAAGTAACGATCTTCGCAAGGCACGAGAGTAGTCATCAGAGAAATCTCAGCAAAGAGTTAAAGTTGCATATCTTCAATTCACTTCTCGCTTTTCTTCGAATGAGTTATCTATAACTTTGTCGCATTCAATTGTCTGGAACTAACAATAGCATTCTTATTCAACTATGATCGAACATACTCCTTAGGCTGGTTATCAACCTAAACAAACATTCCATTAATTCTTTTTTATGTGTCGATACACTCTAGATTTGCTTCCTCGTATATACTACTCATTCCTTTTTACAACCACTCCAATCTTCTATTTAAAACACACAGACAAGATAAACACCGACTCTCTTCTCCCCCTTCTCTATGTTCGATCGGAGCACACAAGAAAACACCAAGAATCATAAATTTTCAACCTCAAATAACCTCCATTTAATCCCAAATCACTAATAAATTAAACCCTATTAATCCCTAACAAAAATAAATCACCATGCATCAAATTTTCACAAATTCTTGATTTTATTGAATTTTGATTCAAGGGTTTTATGAAGATTAGATACAATTAAATCATCAAAGGTTCAAGATTAAGTGTTTTTAGCAAGTTTGGTGATCTTTTAACTATTTCATTGTATCCTTGTACGTATCCTACTTAATTTTTGTGTTGATTTGATTTTATATTACTTGCATGTATTAGATTGTATGTCGAGAATCCATTGAAGTTCATGCATGTTGCGTTTTGAGATATGTGATAGTTTAAGATGATTAGTATGATTGATAGGTTAGTTTGAGCCTATTGGAAGTGTTGTTGATGCGAAATATTGGCGATTTGTAGGCATTGTAGAACCCCTATTTAGATAAGAAAGTTTAGGCTCTTGTCGGCAAAATTGTGATATGGTAATCTGAGTTTTGATCTACGATTATGATAGGTTATGTCTGTAGCTTCGTGGCGCTAGTTCACGCGTCCGATAACTCCTAAAACCGAGTTTTCTACGCTAGTTTGAAGTTTGGAAACTAGTTATGTCAAATTCTGCATTTGGCGATTTTGCTCAGAATTTTGGGTCAACTTGCGTGCGTCATAACTTGGTCATTTTAAAAGCTTTTATAGAGTTTCTTGATTTTAAAACTAAGTTCGGCGAGTCTACTTTCTAACGTAAAAGGCCTCGCAGATTTTCAGTAACAATAAGTTAGTCAAAAGGTCTTTACTAAATGTGTTGTCAAAACTGCAATTCTGGTCCAGAATTTAGATTCCAAAGATGTATTGTGCAGGCGGATCAAAACTTAATATTTTTCGACGAAATTTAATCTGTAGCATCTTCATAATGTGTATGATTTTCCTGAATTTTTCTAGATTTTTCTGGAAGGTTTAAGGGGGTCTGCTCATGCCAAACTTTGGCAAGGTTCCAGCAGATCCTGTTTTAGACATGTTGCTTGGTTGTATTTTTGAAAAATGGTTAAGCTTGTCTATAATTTTTGGAAAAAATTTAGTAGCCTATCAATACATATAGGTGGTTAGAAATGAGAGATGAACGTTGGTTGTGGTCGTTTAGTATTTCTTTAAGCGTCGACAAGCGACTAGGAAAAACGGTGGAATTTCTGAAAACGTAGGTTATGAAATTGACAATTTATTTCATGCACATGGATTCTTCGACATAGGACTTTATACATGTGGATATATATATATATATATATATTATTCCATATCATTGCAAATACGGATTTTCGCATAGCTATATTTTCTTATTCGCGGACCACTATTATTATAGGTCGCGGTTTAGATCGTTGTTGTCGTTCTTCTTTTTTGGTTAATTTTCTCGATCGATACTCCTATCTTCGGTGAGTTTCTCACATTCCCCTTTTTACTTGATTTTAAATGTTTTGGGGTGGAAAACATGATGTGTCGTCTGTTATAAAATTGCTTTTAAGTCATTTATCTTTTGAGCATATTTGAAACTTGAACTTGTTTTGAACGTATGGAACTCTGATTTGAACTTGTTGAAATTTAGAAACATGTTGAACTTGGAACCTTGAAGTTAATATGTATGTTGTTGTATGCTTGGAACCCACCACTACTTTTAACTTATTTTCCCCCTCAACGGGATTAAGAGGTTAGTACTTATGGATAGCGCTATTAGGAGATTAGCCCCTCCTCGCTCCCCGCACAAGGGTGCATAGTACTAAGTGTTTATGCCACACTATACAACTAGAACTTGACTTGATGTTGGAACGGTTAGGCTGAATACATTTAAGTAGTTTCTCGCATAATCACTATAGCATACATATACATTAATTTGTTTTGGACTCTCAACTTATTTGGAAATTGATTTTGGTTTGGACAACTGTTTTTGTTAATCTGCCATTGAGTTGGCAAACTTTTATCGGACATCTACTCTTTTCTAGAACTACATTTTGTGTATATAATCTTAAGAGCTCACCAAATATTTTGATAGTTGACCATTTTATCATGCTTTTCAGGTGACGTTCCCAAGGTGGAAACTTAGAGCCGTGTATTTCTATTATTGTCAAGACTTCTACATAATTGCAAGAACCTTGTCTTTTAAATATCCATGTTCGGATATAAACAACTTATGATGTTTCATGTACTTTTAAATTTGTTCTTGAAGATGTTGTAATTCGGATAACTTTACTTTTATTAAATCATGTATGGTTTTTTATTCTATCATCTTGTGTGATGTTTATTGATATGTTACACCTCGCGTTTTCGCCTTGGTGGGGTGTGACAGATTGGTAATCAGAGCCTAAGGTTATAGAGAACACCGGTTTTATTTTCAAAATATAAAAAATCCGAACTATAACCAAAATGATTTTCTTTTTCTTAAAACACTGAACATGAAACGAGTCGACTAGTCCAAGTGGTTGCATCATTAGACCTAAATTAGACATAACTTGATCAACTATGTCTAATTCAGGGAGTATCATGCAACACAGTGTATAGTCATTATTTTAAAGAAGTTAAAAATAAACGACTTTCCACTTTAGTCACTGAACAGCATACTAGGAATTATGTGCAGCGTGCAATGCATGCTTTTAGATCTCCACTATTTGATTTTAGTACATCATGCTTATGTTGAT